>JBAJNP010003361.1:0-40184 GCA_036877545.1 Yasuhikotakia modesta
GTGTTGTCTTCATCTAACATGGGTTACTTGTCTACTAGCAAGGACTTTACAATTCTCTTGATCGAGCCGAATGTCTCTTTATACCAAAGTCAGCTTTCAGAGTAAAAACTGAGAGAAATTTCAAGGCCATCTTGCAAGCCACATACCTCAGCTGGGATTTTAATCTTGTGTGGGTACAAGCAATAATCACAGCTGTACTGACAAACCCGCATAAATCTAAAAAAAAAAAAAAATCACAGCTGGGTAACAGAATAAAAGGATTTTATGCCACCTTTGTAAGAGACCCTCAGACCACATGCAAAGCCCCCCCAAAATGATTTATTTTGAAGGGATAATATTCTTTTGTTATTGCTGTATTTTTATCTTCAGCAGCAACCACTATATTTGCCTTTAATGAAAATTCTTTCTTTTTATCCTTTTTAATTCTCGTAATGCTATTTCAGTGAAGTCAAGCTAATCCCATATTCAAACAACCAACTTTTACTTGTTTTGCCTGTGTATATATTTTGTTAATCCATTGTGTTCCGTTTCCTCTGCCACTCAACCAAATTTTGGCACATTTCGGACTGCAGTCCATCGCAGCCTTTAACCAATTATAACAGATCCGTTCTGGAGGTTTAACATTTGTGAAATTCTGCAAATGTGTGTTAGCTGGGAAATCCTGCATCAAGCTGAAATGTGTTAAGAGGATGTGCAATATTTCAGTCAAGTTCACAGCTCACCTGTGGGTGCGTCTGTCACATTCACAAACACCTCCTTGGCTGCAAACGCTCTTTAAATGTGGCACGGGGTAAAACAATCTCTGTCCACAGCAACTGCGCAGCTAAGGGCTCTAGAAGATTCTTCAGTGATGTTTGCATGTGAGTTTTGCAGACTGCAGCATCACAAGAAGTAGTATCACATAAATACAAACAATAAAACAACAAAGTTTTATTGCACTTCCTTTATTATTTTAATAATCTCAACTCACTGTTTTCCTTCCACAGATTAATGGATTTTTTAGTGTGCTTGACACTTGACAGAGTAATGACCAAAGCATTAGAATTAACATTAAAACTTACTGAAAACCACAATAATGAGTGATAATGAGAAAATGATGGATAGTACTCCTAGTATTAGTTGACAAATAAAAATATTTGGCTGTGTTACAAAACTCACATCAAACAAAACACAACTTTTTTCCAAATAGTTATTTACTATAATTTGTAGGACCTACAATAAGAGGTCACAAATATGTGCAGCTCCAGCTGAAATCGAAAATGTCATCAAAATGTCAATGTGTTTGTGCGTATTTTATTTGCATTCCCACTATCAAAACACTGTTTCACACACACACACACACACACACACACACACACACACACACAACCTCACTGTGGGGTTCATTGACCCTGAATTTTTCTCGACTCTCAAACATATTCTCTCGAGTTAATCCTACTTGTAAAACCAATTGCTGAATGCCTGATTAATGAGGACAGCAACACAAAAGCAAAACATGAGACCAGTGCAAGTGGTCACTCACAAATGATGTATCTGCTTATAATAGCAAAAAATGTTACTTGAGAATTGCAACATCCTTTTCCCTTAGCCACTGCCTGTCTGGTTTTCTGTGCAGTTTGTTGCTACACCGCATGGATCGCACAGTCTCTGTTTTTAAAACAATTTTTGAAATTATTTACACTCCAAGATATGCAATTTTGTGACACAATATTCCTCGTATATCATATTTCTACTTTAAGTAGAAAAATATCACGTTAAACAACTTTAAGCTGTAAATGCGGTCAGGGACTCAGTTGCTCCAGGAATAATAAGACGCAACGCTTATAGCGCAGATCCCTCCCATGTAACACCTATATGATAACGATCGACAGGTTGCTTTTTATAAACGTTTGCCATAACCTTTAACACTACCTTCCTGTTTCCATACAAACTCTAATCCTGAACTGAAATCACCACTACATGGATTAAAAAGGAAAAACCATGATGTTCTTGTTTGTTTCTAAAGACGAATTTCGCCTATTTTGCGGTGCTGGTATTTACAGTTAAGCATAAACATAAACGTTTAAGACACCAACACATCTAAAGTTGTTTTACCTGCTCGGTTGGCACAGAGTACGCACGGGTTAGGTGGCAAAATCCAAACTTTGAAGACTGAGAGCCTTGATCGGTGTTAACGGCTTGTGAATGACAGACGCATTGAATCGGAGTTCAGACGAGACTACCGGCGCTGGATGCCGCTGCCTGTCCTTCCCTCCCTCTTTCTACCCCAGAGAAATAAATAATCTCTGCTTTCATCTGGATCAGTGAATCGCTCTCCCTCTCCTGCGTCTCTCTCTCTGTCTCTCTCTCACTCACCGTCAATGAATATTTTACCATGGTAAGAAAAAGGAGTTTACATTAGCAGAGCATTAGGCTATACATTTTACACGTAAATTGTAAGGGTAAGCAGGTGTGAAAAAATGTATGAGGCTCTTAACTCCCATCAGTGTTGTTTTTTTAGGGAGGAAAGCAACTGATCGAGTTTTTCAGTGCATAACAGGTTTGTCGCACGGCGCACTTTGTTTTTGCCCATTATCATCAGATGCGACTGAATCGAGTGGTGCGGTCGTTTTCCTACATAAAGACTGGACAGTACGCATTAGTTTGCAAGCATTTAATAGTCTCTGAAGGCGGTGAATTGCAGTGACTAGCAGATTGCGAGTGACGGGATTACTACATCGGATTAAACTGCAACAAACATCATTTCATTATCTGCGCATCATCTGAAGTATGGCGCAGCGGTGAAGTGCTCTTGCGCTTTAGTGCCGGCTTGTTTTTAACGTTACAATATATATCACTTCCTTATGGAAAACGATATTTAAGTTTATTAATGGCCGATAGTAATTGTCAAGGAGTTGATATACAGTGGAGTTTCCGAATGGTTTTGAGGGCTTTACTGATGCCATTGAAGCTGTAGACAAACCAATAGTCTTCCTCAAATGTAATAATCACGGCTTCTCAGCATGTAAAGGCCATTGCATGGTTTCACATCATTATGAAGTTCATCAGTCAGACAAAGAATTGAAGTTGTTCTTACAGCCATCATTACATCTCTCTGGGTAAAACAGCAGAGCTAGTCTCTTCTTAATGGGATGAGCCATTGAACCACACAGAGATCATGGCAGAAATGCCGTACAGGGTCTTTAGTTTGCCAATGAGATACGGACAGATGGCTCTGTAATTACGCAGGAACTCACCCCTGCGTGTGTGTGTCGCTTCCACTTTTGAATGGGAATACGTTCAATTATTCTTGTTTTCTCAATAAAAATTATATAATTCCCTGATATGTGTATGCGACTAATGAAACCACATAGTTAACATGGCCTAATTTAGAAGGTAATGCAACATACTATGGAGAGAAAATGCATTCAGATTCAACACTGAAACACATTTTGTTAAACATACACTTACAGCTACAGGAGTAAATATATTAGGGGAGCAATTAACCCTCTTATTACCCTCAATTTAAAGACCCCAGCAAGTTACCCTCCAGAATATGATTTTTACCCAAGTTTGTGTGTCAAGTATTTTGTTTATTTGTTGACTACCTAAATAGCCATTAAATAACAAGCCAAAAATGATGCCAACCATGCATTTAGAGGCATTAAACATTGAATGGGGTAGTAGAAGATAACAGAAGGGTTGAAAAGTGATAGATACCAAACAAGTGAAACAGAGTCTGACCTTGATAATTTAAAGAAACAGTAAAAGATTTTAAAAATAACTGGATGGAAAGACTAAGATGACATCTCCATAGTGTGATTGTCTTTCATATAAAACATACCAAAACTTTAATATAACAAAGCTTTGTTAAAACAGTCTTGACTTTGACCCAAGGTCCATAAAATCAAAATCTCTATAATTAGGAATTGGGTTTTAGGAGGGCAGAAAATGGCCCCACTGGCAGGCCTGAGAGAGACAACCTATAATTGGACTGTAGGCACTCATTGAGCCGGCTACACAGTTTCCCTGCACCATGCCTTACCATTTAATAGTAATAATTAAATTGCCCAAATATAGTTGCAATACAATCAAAGCAAAAGATTCTACCTTCAATCACAATATGTTTATAGCAGATTATTAAGAATGTAAGTAATTTGTATGTGGAATGATTTACAAACATCCACAGATGGATTATGTATTTCTGAATAAGGGATTAAAGGATATTGGCAGTAGTATTCACCACACGCTTATTTGCTTTGCTGGAACTAACATGCATTTGTCTTTTTTAGATAGCCTTTCAGGATGAAATTTGACTTTCGCCCACACAGGTTCATGCTGTGGCCTTGGGTTTATGTGACAAAGACGCCTTCTTGGAAAAAATTATATCCTTCAAAAATAATACAGCTGTGCTTGTTTGGTAGCTTAAAGACTAGCTAGGTTAAAATGTCCCTATGAGACAAAATGGACCTAATTCCTAACAACATGCTGGATTTTCAAACCCTGTGAAAAATAATAATTGCTCCAAATACAAACATAATACCAACAGAAGCAAAACTGGCTCTTGAATTAATTTATGGATTTAGACTTAAAACACTGTTGACTTTGTACAGAGACTCCACATCATACATCCACATCAAAACAATGGGTGGACATGTAATCGTTTTACTCAGTCTTGGACAGGTTTTCTGATTAAACTATATAGTTAAAAAGTGTTATTCCCAGGCTAATGGGTTATTGGTCACATGAATCAGATGACCTTAATTATGAAGCTATATTTGAATAGGGATGTAGGGCAGGGATTACTCTTACATTAAGAGTACAGAAGTAAATCATAAAAGGATGTGTTCTGTCTAGGATATGACTCAAGGTGGGGTTAAGATCTGTGCTGTTAGATTTTCCCTGGTCCAATAAATGAGCACAATCACGGTGTCGTTTTTGCATTAATTCATAGTTTTTAAATGGCTGCACAGTAAAAATGGTTTCAGAGTCCTAACCCAACACATATTGACTGAATTCAGCTGTAGGGGCTCATTAATCACATAGACATAATGGTGAGAAGTTCTTAGAAATATAGGACAGTCTGTGATTGCTGATATTTTGGAAAAGGTGAAATGTATTTATTTTTTGTCTGCGCTGGGGCTTCTAAAATAATTCAAAAATATGAGCTATTTTCAGGCTTTTATGCCCAAAGCTGTCTTGTCTACAGACAGAGGTCTCCAATTAGCCTGCTCCCCTCTTTCAAAGGCCTTAGAAATCTACAGTCTTACTCTGCACCCAAGAGTGCATGTGTGTGTGTAAGCTTTTGTCTTACACATGTGAAAATGGGTGCTAACACACACTCTTATGCAAACTTAACCAAAGCAAAACTGGAGCTAGAAAGACCATAAAGAATAATAAATGTTTCGGTTTGTTCGTTCACTCTATATGTTTTGGTTTTGTTGCATTGAAAAGTATAACCGACCTGTAGACGAAGGTGTTGCTTTTGACCTATCCACATTTATTTATTTGATTAATATGATAAATTTGTCCACTGAACATTCTAAATATGTAGTACATTCATAGATTTGACTACTGATTCTGTTTAATTTTAACTTTCTTACGTGCCAATGTTATAAAACGCAAAAAAGGTTGCACAGAAGTAGAAACTGAATGTAGCTATACCTACAGCAGTCTCTCTCCTAGATTTTGGAGGTCACAAATAAAAAGAGATTTACCCAAAAAAGAGAATATCTGATCTGGGTCTGAGTGGAGATTCTTTAACTGTGTTTAACTGCAAAACTGTCATTCATGCATTATTTAAAAAAATCTCAGGAACGTAATTGAAACAAGTCACACATGAAATCAACTGGCCATTTTTCCCCACAATTGTAAAGGTTGATGTGTTAAAAATAGCACAGTGAATTTCTTACTTTGGCTGGCTCTCTCTTCAAACAGAAATGCTTTGTTTAAACATCAATACCAGAAAATATACAGACAGTATGTACAGTATGGAACACATATGCAAAATGTAAAATATAATATATAAACATATAAAAAATATATCATTAATTAATATAGGTGCATATATCATAAATGCATTATCATAAAACTGCTGTTAATTTTCCACATGTATCAGTCCTCATTATATTACACCACATATCAATTTGCCTGTAACAGGTTTCTGTACAAAAACATTTCCTTCACATACGTCCCACTCAAGGTCCTTGTTTTGTATCCAGTTTGGCTCATCAAGTTTTTGTGAGAAATGTCAGCGCTAACCTTTTCCTCTCACGTGGACGGACACACACACACACACACACACACACACCATCAGCACCTTCTTCAGTGTTGACTGCTGCCATGCCACATGCTTTTCTATGTTGTCTGTCTAACTATTCTGCTGACCTTGAGCTTGTATTATCAGGAGCATAAAAGCACTGCTGAAGGAGATCAGAGTCACGGTAACACTGTGTGAGAGCACCCAATTGAAAGCGGTTTCTATCAAGCATCGAGCCTTAACTAGCTTTAATATCAGGCATGAGAAACAGTATAAGCTACAGAGTCTTGCAGTATATTGCGATTCTTTTGACTGAGGCCTTGGATACTCAACAGTCCCTGAAATAAAAGTGCAGTAAGTCACTCTGGTTAAAACCGTCTGCAAAAAACAAGAGCGTGAAAGGCGTCGATTTATCAACAAACATCTCAAAGGTGGAAACCTATCACCATCTCCAAGTTACAGACAGAAATTTTGTGTAATAAACAGAAGTCAAGAACAACTATAATATTAATCATTTTCGAGTGAACATTTCATTGCATATGGAAAAAGTTACAAGAGCTTCTTAAAGTTCTTAAAATACCAATATACAGCCTAGAGACTATATAGAAGTCAGATACCAATAGCTGCCATTCAAATAAATGATTCCATTTTTGTCTATTGCTCTCTTTAGAAATGATACGCAATGAAAACTCAACAGGCTTGATCGGAATGAAATGAATAACTGATTCAACTCCATAAATATAAAACACAGATTTCCTATATGCATATGAGAATTGCATGTAAAGTGATAAACAGACCATGTTTATATTTCCGGCTATTGGGACAGATAAGGGCACAGATTGCTCTTGTGGCCAGGGACCAAAACAGAGCAGAATGCTCCAACTGCGCATTTGTATGGCCCACTGAGATCCCCCTTACATAATCACTCAGAAATCCATGACCTGCTGTATATTACACCACTAATTGAACTTATTACATCACTTTTAAGTCATGTACAGATTTGGCATATCACAGTGGATAGGCTGGAAGTTATTCCTCTATAGAGGTGACTTATATGGTCTAAATTCAACAACATAAAAGACCCCTATTACATCACCTGAAAAAACAGATTTCTTTCCTGTTTTAATTTATTGTTAACAGAAATTTTTTAAATAGGCAGTAGCATTTTGTTCATGCACTGACTGTCAACCATTATTGTCTTGCTATTGGTAGTTAGAGACAGATGGTATTAGGAGAAAGCATATTGTAATTGTTGAGAGTATGTTATGGGACAGTAATTTTATACTCCCTAAGGGATGGCAATGACAATTTTTCAAGATGGGAAAGACCAAGAAAATAACATGAACAAAGCTCCAATTTAGAATTGATTCTATGTGTGAATAAACAGAATAAACAGAAGTACACCACAATAAATTCATGCCCATATTTTTTCACATATATTTTACCTCTACTCTACATCGCCGTTTCCATTCTCATTAAACTAGGCTGTTGAATTCCTGGTTCTATAAAGGCTCTTCTTTAGAATTATGGACTTACAGTTAGCTGGCCTGGTGTGTTGTAATTGGCTAACAGCCTAGTGCTTGTTGTCTGGGAATTTGTTGACATGGAGGGGCAGAGTTTATTTAAACTCTGAAATCATGACATCACAAACCCAGGAAGACAGCAAGTTAATTTTCGTTATTTAATATAGTCCTTAAAAAGTAATTATGTTTAAATATGTTCTTTTGCAGGAAACTTTGAGCACTGTAACTTTGCAGATATTGTTTATGCTTAAACAGCAAGATTGCACACTACTAAAGTTGAAAATGTGAGAACACATAATAGGGCTCCTATAATGAGGAGATAAGGCTAACAACACATATTTCAACACCAGCTTTTTCTTCCATGGTATTTTCACTGTCTGTGTTATTTTTGGCTCCGGTTTTTAGGCCAAACTTTTATTGTCGACACATCCTTGACTCTGAACAACACATTTTTTATAACACTGCCATCTAGTGATGATAGGCAAAAACCTCATCCAATTTTACACTTTTTAGGTCCTTTACTAACCTAGTTGACAGTCATTGTAATTACAGGAAAAACTATATTTCACAATTTCTTCTTCTTATTTATGTTTGTTTATAACTTATATGCGTCATTTTATCCATTTACGAACAAGGAATACAGTTTTGTAGTAAAAAAAGCAATCTACAGTAAATCCACAATACTACATCGAAAACAACAACATATAAACATCGAAAAAAAGAGTCTAGGTGTGACTGTAAATGACAATCAAACTCTCACACCTTTAAAAAACCTTAAGGTAACCATATTTATAACATTAACAACACTGAACCTCACTGACGTTTGCTTTACAATTAATGACTCAATGAAATTTTGAATCTGACCAAACGCAGAAGCAGCTTTTGGGAGATTTTATAACATCTTTCATTTAGTTTGGCAACCTTCAAATTCACAGAAGGCCTTGAATGTTTTGTGAAGTCAAAGCACTTTGCATTCAGCAGTGTTTATGCTGTGTTCTCTCCTGTGTACTGCATTAAGTGCTGCCCTCACCATGACCGTACAACTTCATTGTCAAAAACACAATCAAAATCACCTGAATGCATTAAATCTCAAACACATTTAACCCTCATTGAGAACTTTTTATAGCTGTTTGTTGCCAATTTTCAAACAAACATACAATGTTTGTTAAACCAATGGATTCAATCTGAATGTAATGAAAGTTTAATAGGTAAGCTGGACATCCTATGTATTTGTACACCTCCATTCACCTGCCCTATCAGGTAGCTTTTGGCACCTCCAGATAAAGTTTTAGACAGACTTCACAGGCAGCACAATGGAATTACATTTAAATTCAAGGTCCAGAGCAAAGAGCCCTTTAGCGATAATCAAACAAATATTAACTAAATATACATACAAATTAAAACAAATATAGAAAAACAACAATACAATTTTGGGGTAGAAATAAAATGTAAAAGTTGTTAAAAGTCTGTCAAACAACTTTATCAGGTGCCTTTTTTCAACCAGTCCCTGCTCGACCAATCACATTCCTCAAGCACGCACATGCACAGCATTGTGGGATATCAATCAGTCGCTGCTTTATAAACAGATCACAAAGTAAATCAGACATTGCACTCAGACGTGCCTTGATGCCTTCCTACCTTGAAATGCGTCCCCTGGAAGCAGCATTTTACAGATTTCGGCCGCAGCCGGTGTGTTCACAGGTGTATAAGTCTTCAGCGGGGCTGCCCAGACAGACCGGTTCGTGAACAGCTGATGCAAAGTACCGCGAGAGTCAAAAGCTTCATCAACCATCTGCTCGTGAATCGCCTATAAAATGCCGCATTCTGTCCAACACGCCTCGTGAGTTTTGGAGGAGGCGTGGCTTTGGAGAACACCCTGAAAATAACTTTTTTTGCTTTCAAAGCTTGTTATTGGTAGCTTTACAAAATTTTCAAACCTGCCTTTCAAACCTGGAGTAAAAATTGTAATTCCTCAATCAAAATATATTTTCTATGTCGCCCTTTCTAAATGCAAGACCTACACTCTCTGATACTATCTGACTCCTATCTGACTGCAGGTGGCACTAGAGAGCAAACCCAAAAAATGGTCTGCTCCTAGGTAGACTTGTGTCCCTCACCCCATTACTCAAGGTCTGCAACAGCCTCATACTATAATGTCAGCACCCTTCTGTCTCTCTATATATAATTACAGAGGCAAAATGGTTTTGAATACTTTCATGTTAACCTAAAAGACAGACTTCTGATATAGTTTTTAATATATTTGCAATTATGTTTATTATGGCATCTCAAGTTCAAATACTGAAAGTTCGAACGCAAGAACTAAACGTTTGGTCCACCACCTTCTACATAATATATTGGAATATTTTGGAGCACTTGTGTTTGCGGCCAGGATGTGAAGATACTTATAGCATTAAAAATGTTTCTGGAAAAAAACTGCTACCATGGTAAAATCTAACAGTTTTTGTTATTAAGACAACACAGTGATGTGAAAAGGCCAAAAAGACAAACACAGTAGAGACTGAACAGGATTACAAGCATTGTGAAAAGGACAATACAGTACTTTATTGTTCAGAAATGCTTGCAGCTTGGAATAAACAAAACAACAAACAACATAAACTGGAAGCCACATGTTTAAACATACAGAAAGTTAGACTGTATATAAAAAAATGACTGTTTTGGACCCCCAGTAACAACAGGGGGCCATCTGCAGGAAAAAAGTGTGATTGTTACAAGAAAACAAACTGCATTCAACAGAGGCTGAACCAAACACAGTCTAGTCTACTTAACACAATGCTACAGTGGTCAATTAAACTGCCAAACTCTGAACCTAGGGCAGATTGTGGAAAGCTGCTCTTAAAACAAGTTACAGAGGGTAAATAGCTATTAAAAAAAAATACTTAAATTATAAACAGGCAAAATAAAAGCAAGACATCGTTCTTTTTCATTAGCATTTTTTAGACTTCAATATATATTTTTAGCAAAATGCTACACTTTTTAAAACAAAAGTAAACTGAAAAACAGCCACCAAAGCCACATCCATCATCATCGAACATATAATCCTTACGCATAAGCACAAAAAGTATATCAAATATTTTAAATCAGTGAGTACACCTACACATCTCCTTATAAGACTGTACAGATATACATTACCTATTCTATATGGTAACATGAAATTCAAGAATACCTGTGGTTCTACTGAACACTCGTTTGCCACACAACAGCAGCTGAGCAAACATTACCAAGTTATGTTAAAGAAACTCAGGAAAGAAAGGCAAATCATGTTAAATTGTTTGGTGCATGTTTAGTATTTTCCTTCTCTGTGATGAAGGCATTTCAACCCTCAGCTTATCAATCAAAACCTGCATCAAAACTGCTAAATATGACTTTTTGCCTTTTAAATGGCTTTAGGAGTTGAGGAAATGGCATATCCTTAAATCTACTGTATGTAACCAACGTCCAAACATTCAATGAGGCAGCATTGTTGGTCAAACGTAATGCAAAAGTATGCATGTGCATTTTAAATACCCTGTCCAGTTATCAAACCTGTTGCTTGGTTAGGCAAGTCTCTATTTTTGATTGTTCAAGCTTGTTTGTTATACCTGACTGGCATTCTTCTTTTTGCTGTTGTTTTTCCCTTAACATGTCCTTTGTCCCATATCCATTTTCACTGTGGGTTTCTTCCCTGATATCAGAGTCACTCCTATCCATTTTATTATTTACCTCTGCATCTTCATTGCTAACTGACTGTGTATTTAGCATAGCGTTCTTCAGCTGGTCCAAAGTGCTCTCATTATCACTGTCTGAGTCTACAGCAATTGGTTCTGAATTGACAAGTGCTCCAGGTTTTAAGGTGCTCTTTAATGAATCATTGCAGTTGTTCCCAGCAGTGGCCTTTGGACCATTCAAGTACAGTGAGGTTTTAACAGCTGTCCTTGTCAACATCCCCTGCTTTTGTGGCAGGCTACCATTTACTGTAGCTCTTTGCTTCAGGCGAACAGAATTGGTGGATCGACCTATGCAAGTTCTAGAAGTTCGTCTTTTCTCTTCATGTTTGTGGCCCTCAAAATACCACTTTGAGTCAAAGTTCATGGGATGATGCAAAGGCATAATGTCTTCCATTTTAAATCCAAGCAAGACACGTACGTTTAGTGTTTCACAATCCAGCATACACTTCCTCCTTCTATTTGCAAAGTGGCTTGCAATGTCAGTCTTCCAAAGCCAGAGGCTAGACGCAAGCTTCTCTACCTCTCGCTGAGTGGGGTAGGGCTGCCTGTTGAAGTACTGTGTGAGGAAAGCTTTACGTGCTTCATACGATTCGTTCTCATGACCCTTTGGGTCCAAGGCGAAGACCACAGGTTCTTCTATTTTGTCAGTTGATGATGGTGGACTTTCTCCAGTGTGATCATCTGTCTCAAATTTCTTTTTCTTTGGCTCAGTCTGATCAAAGTTTGCTAAACCTGCTCTTTTGAGGCCAGCCCCCTGGGCCTGTGCAACTCTGGGAGAGAGAGCGGGCCGGCCATTCTGAGTTTTGCTTACACCGCGGCAATGGACTAGATGCAAAGTGATTGTGGAAGCAGTCATGTTGCTAGTATAGACACCAAGGCAATGGATACACTTGTAAGTCAATTTCTTCTCCACAGGATGCACCGTTTGTATAACCTGATGCCTTTCACGCAAATGGTGAGATAGCGAATCTGTAATAGGTCCCTTAAGAATAGAGAAGCAGAGAGGGCAGAGCGTTTTGCCAATATCCTTTTTATAAGGTACGGCCGTTTGAGGCGTAGTCTTGGCTAGTATGGCATTTGCAGAGGCATCTACAGATATCTTTGGGATCTGTGGTGTAACCTGTTTGTTTAATTGAGATGGTGGCAACACATTGTTTTGTGAATGGAATGCCAAAGATTCTTCAGGTGCATCTCGCATGCTGTATGTGGTAACGATCAGTTGAACGTTCTTTGGATTTCCCTGCTGAAGTGTGAGGTCAAAAGTGAGTGGGGAGTCTGTATTTGGCCCGATGGGTTCGTTGGGATGCACCCCTCGCATATGTGTCACCATTTTTTCAACATCATTGAATGTGGCTCTGCAGTGTTGGCAGGACAGCCCATGAATCAGTATGTGGTTAAGAAGTGTGTCACTAGGTAAATACCGGTTGCAGTATAAGCATTTACTTGTGAAATTGTGTATCTTCATGATATAGTTGGCCACCGCTGGAACCTTTTCTGCTTTGTGTTCATTTTCAAAATGCAAGCTATATAAGTTTTCTGGAAAGAGCTCATTGCAGATGGTGCAGATTTTCCATTTTTGAGTAGAAGATGTGTCATAAGAGTTACCTCTCTTGGGGGCAGCAGCAGAAGACACAGTGGCAGCTGCAGCCTGAACGTGTGAGTTTATCTGAGGTATCTTCAGCACGGTGGAGGAAGATGATGCAGAAACAGAGCTGCGCAGACTGTTTATAGATATCTGAGGTTTGGTTGTTTGACTCTGCTGTGGCTTTGGGAGTTGAACTTGGTGTCCACCAATGGTCAAGGATTGTGTAGCCCCTGACTTTAGGCCAAAGGCACCCTGTTTCAAATGAACACCTGGCAGGAGCCCAGCGGAGTTCAAACTCCCTTTTGGAATGACAATTCGACTCAGCTGCTGAGTGGATAAAGGTCGCATCCCAGTCACTACTGTACCCTTTGGCATTAAACCAATGATGCCCTTATTCCCCTGAGCCTTAGGAGAAACCATAATTACTGGCTTTGTCCGAGGTACCACTACATTGGTATGTCCAATCATGGCCGTCACTTGATAACCAATGCGCTCATGATCTTCAATGACATGCTGCACAAGTGCTTCATAAGTACGGGGAACAAAGAGGCATCGTTTGCAATGAATGGCAGTGCTCGTATGGTTGGCACCACCAGCAGTGCTGTTGGAGTTGGAATTGCTACCTGTCCCTGTTCCAGAACCTGTCGTTGTCCCATTGGGTGGTGCAGTCTTTTCTCCTGGCCTTATCAGATACGGTGCAGCTACATGTTGGAAGTGCTCCCGGTAGATATGCTTGCGTACCACATTATAGAGTGGGTCCCTGTAAGTGCATTTTTTACAGTAGTACACCGCCTGTTCTATATTGTCACGTGTCTTATCAAAGCGAACACCGTCCTTCAAGCTGACCCCTGTCCCCTGAACTCCTCCAGCGTTCTGGCGGCCCACATTGTTAGGCATATGAAACAGCCTAATGTGTGTCTCCAAAGTCTTTTTGTTCCCATTGTAAGTGCAGTAGGGACAGTTCAGGAGAATGCGGTTTTCAAAGTCTACATTGTGCACATTACGAAAGTGACTCTTATAGGCTGAGAAAAACTTGGAGGAAAATGTACATCCCGAACAACAGAAAGGCTTTGAGCGGTAATCCTGAAAAAAAGGACAACAGATTAGGATTTGCAGCTAAGTTTTGCTCTTTGGCAAAACTGACAAAAGTTAAAAAATATTTTGCTTATCTTTGGTAAGACTTTAGGTGTTACTCACTTGTGATTTGGTCATTGAAGGATCCCACATGCACACATCATCCCATGTTGTGTTCTTAATGTAAAACTCATTGGGAACATAGTCTTTATATTCCTGAGGAAGATAAGGAAGAGTGAGAATGTTACTTTACGAAAGTTTAAAAAACAGTGAGAACAAAGTTTAAAAAACAGTGAGAATATTTTTCCTTCCTATATAGATCAGATTTACTTACATCAACATGTTCCTTGCAAAACTCCAAACCAATGTCACCCAGCACTTTTTTCACATTTTTTCTAGCTTTCCTTAAACTGCTGAGGTTGTTGACTGGGAGTTGAAACATTCTGCCCACCTGGAAACAAATTAAGTAATTTATTAATATTGGCACTTCAATGTGCTTCAGATGGAACTATCATGTATCATCATGTTGATTATCATGTGTTTTTATGCCATTTATGTTCTGCACAAAAAAATGTTCTGTAATGAAATCATCTGAATGCCAATGGTTTTCAAAAACATGTCTTTGTGATGAGTTGAACTAGTACTTTATCTCACTGTGACACTATCAGACCAATTATTTATTGGCCTCCCAATCCACAGCATGAACAGTTTAGTGTCAGAAGTTCAAAATGGTCACAAAGGTCTAAGCAAAATAAACAAGACAAAATAAAAAAGATTTTATGCCATGCTGTGACAGTGGGCTGCATGTAAATACAGAACACAAAGCTATCTTACTTCTGACACCGCAAAACATTGCCACACAACTGAGAAACATACACATGCAATGAAGCTGTAGCTATTGTAGCTATTATGGCCTAGGTGGATGTTTAGCATAACTATGCTCTGTTAAATAACAACCAATAAAAATACTTACATTATTTTTCAATATTTTTAAAATAAAGAAAAAACAATTATCATAAACACACAATACACACAATTTCATCACTAAAGAGGCCTCATTTGAAGTTCTGCATGACTATCTGCAAGCCACTAAAATAAAGAGCAGGATCAGAAAAGGTCAAAGGTCATGTTCTTATCTGACTTTAGAGAAAAGCCTGTATCTGTTGACCTTAACAATAGCACATATCACTCATGAATACCCAGTGTGACTGAAAAGCCAGTTTATATTCAGTACTGAATGGGGCTCTCTCAGTGAAGGTTAGGCGTTCTTCATCTTCTCCCTGACTTTATAGATGGCGCTAAAGCACAGCTCTTCCTCCATGTTACATAAGCCTCTCCCTGTTCTGCCTGCCCTTTTTCCGCTCTCTTTTTTTGTGCAGACTTCTGCATTATAGCCCTGGAATGGCGCCTCCTGTTGAGGCAGCAGAGGAGCGTGTGGAAAGCTAGATCTGCAGTCTGATGATGGAGGCTAGGGTTTCTCATTCCCCATCATACAGATATATACATACATAGAAAATAACCAGGCAAGTGCCATATATAATAACATCTTATATAATATAAGATGAACTTTACAATAGGTGTGTTGCTTTGTCGTTTTAACAATTACAGTTTAAATGTTAGGTTAAATTTCAAAAACCTCGACTCTCTAAATAATTTCCTCCAAAGTTATTGTTGACCAATGAAGCTATTGATGATTTACGGTCAAATAGATTCAGCCACTGAATCTCAATGTGCTCATCTATGGCCTAACACAAACACAGCTATAGCTGACAGAGTAGCACTGTTATTACTTGCGGAAAAACACAGAAAAAAAGATGACAATGTGTTCAAATGTTAAACGCAAGCTTAACGCAAGCAATCTTGCCGCTTTTTATCCGACTGACTCAAGATGATTCACGCTGAACGTCATGTACCGCAACTACATGGTAAAAGGTAAATTACAATGTAAGTAATGTAATGCAACATCACACTGGACGTTTACAGAGCCATCATTCCAACATTCATATACAGTTACATTATAAAAACTTTTAACTACAATGTTTTGTTATTCATAACAACAAAATAACAGCAGACTGAAAGGGAAACAACGCGACCAATTAGAGGACAATAAGAGACGCACGTTGCTCTGTTTGTTGACATGTCAGAAGTGATCAGAGCCAACCGCTGATCTTTGTTTATTATTATAAAACTACATATACTAAGCTGTCGGGACGTCTTTATTATTTATTACTGTACGTAAAACAAACATCGTTTATACATTTCAGCAAACAGAACTGACGGATCCCTTAACTGTGAGCTACCCACGTTGAGCCTGTCAAAGGAATCAAAGGTGCTACCCAGTAAGCTCATGTTAGACCTGTGATTTAGGTTTGTGGATATTTTAAGCCCACCGGTCGGCAACCAAAGTCTCTCAGTTACAGTAACAGCCCGGATCCATTCATAAAAACTTTGCTTTTATAACAGGACCTGCAGCGTCAAGCCTCCATCACATCAACTTGCAGCAACTGTATGACACGCGAACAGCTACATTTTTTTACCTGATATTTGGGTTTTCTCCCTACAGAGGTCCTGGTTTTACCAATAAACGTTTTAGCATGCCTGCCTCGTCTGCTATTCTGATCTGGTTTCCCCCTCACGGTTCTCCGCTAACTGTTTCCTATAAGCGTGGCTGGAGGAGACTTTACCTGACACGAGCTCCCGCTAGCACAAAGCAGCAGCCTGTAGTCTCACTTTCCCCTTCCCGTTCAGAGCGCCTCGTCCTCCGCTTCACGGGCGGACACACCACGCCGAAAGAGGGAGCTCGACTCCTGTCACGGGCCGACCCAGAGCTGTCTATCTGCCGGGGATGAGCAGCTCCTGTGGTGGTGCGCGGGGGTCCTGGAACAAGAGGGGAGCGTGAGCCGCCGAGCGTCTGCGGCGTTGGCCACTGTGCACTGTCCACCCAGACGCGCAATGACGGTGTAATTGAAAGCAATTAACGTAATCCGCCATCCACTTGCAACAATACGACCCGGTCCAGTACCTATACTATCCAAAATGGCGTGTGAAAAAGGGCGGAAGTGACATGTGTGTTTGATTAGCATAAAAAAATCATTGTGCCGACGGAGAGGCGTTGGGATAGGGAATATGTGGTCAGAGGTACCAGGCGAGCATCCATTAGACATAAACAGGTCATACAGTCATCTAACCACTTACCTGAAATTCACAGGTACTCTCAGACGTGTGTCTGCTTGCCCATGTATGTTTTATTCAATGGTTCCAAAATTGGTGTAAACAGCCCCTGGATGTAGTTGCGGGAAATGAACCCATAGGGGGCGCCACTGTCCGAGAGTTGATTGGTTAGAGGCGTATGCGTCAATTCTGCATCTGGTATCTACCCCCGCAGAGAGTCGGATGTATACAGTGCCTCAGTACTCACCAAGCATCGGAGTAGTATGAGCTCAGGTGGTGGCGCTGTAGTGCTCTTGTAACTCACCGGGACTACTTCTGAATGTGAAGTGCTGGGGTTGCAGACTGTCAGCAACGGTGATTTCCCCACCCACTGGCCCTTTAGCACTGGAAATAGCCCCCCACACTCTGGCCCTTGATCTCTGGAATTATTAACCTACACTGTTCCAGTCCCTGATGATGTCAGTATCAAACTTACTTTGAGAGGTTTTTGCATCCTAATAAAGCATTTATTATGCTTTGTAAATTTAGAGAACAGATGATGATACACCATACCCTTTAAATGATGCGTAGTTTGTAGGGTATGGTTTCCAGTAAATCTAGCTGGGTTTCAATGTATTCAATGTGTTCACCAGTCGTTCAAAAATAATATATATCCAAAAAGCTTCTGGCCACACATCGCTACAGCTACTCATAAAAGTACAACAATGTTTCTAAGGAAGATTCTGTTGTGAATCTGTGCATAACCTAGAAAATGCTTAATGCAAATACAATAACACACAGTATCACTAATTAATTGGTCCTTTTTATTAAAAGTTCTGACAATTTTGTGGACACCTTTGGGAATAATTAGGTAAGACTATAGAAATACAAAACAATCAATGCAAATCTAAATCTTATCATCCAGCCCAGTACACATCAGGGTATTTTTTTTGGCACAGAGCCATGAAACAAATGCTTTTTAAAAAATATGGGACATTTAATGTAACATTGTTACAATGCAGTTATGATAAGCACTGATCATATGACACTAACTAACCAGAAGCAAATGAGGTCAAACCTCATGTAGTGGCAAAAAGAGTGAGCAATCCTTTCATAAAGGAGACAATTTCATTTCCACCCAATTTGGACTCCCCATAAACACGGTCCACAAATGAAATTGGAACCTGATAGACAGATAAAATGTTTTAATATTCATGTAAAATACTGTATTGCCTTGAAATAGTTATTTATAATATATACATGTATATAATGTAAAGTTTAGCCATTAAAATATTACTATGCAGTAACTATACTGTAACAATTACATACTATACTGTAATATATACAGTATGCTGACCTCTCCAATTGTATAGCCCAGTTGTCTAGCACGAACAATCATCTCCATCTGAAACACATAGCCTTTTGACACACACCGCTCTACTAGTCTTTCAAGTACCTCTTTCTTATAGAGCCTGAAACACATAACAGGACACAGTAATGTAGCAATAAAATGACAGAATAAACATTGATTTTTATGGATATTTATAAACTTACCTAAAACTCCCTGTAAGATCAGAAGCTCCTGGTCTAAGCAGCACTTGTGTGATGAAGTTTGCTCCTCGACTAAAAATGACAAAGTATTTTATTTTATGACATTTAACCTAATGTCATAAAATACGGTCCACTACATCTATACTATCATTTATACATATTCAGTGGTTCAAGTTCAACATCTTATTTACATAATTGTGTCTGTCAAACTCAAAATGATCGTATTGTTTCTATAGCACCACTGGTGTCGTTTTGTGTTGCCTTCCTGTTAGCACAACTGGTAGAGCATTGCGTTAACACCACAAAGGTTGTGGGTTTGATCCTAGGGGAAGGCAAGTCCTGATAAAAATGTGTACCTTGAATTCACTGTAAGTCGCTTTGGATAAAAGCGTCTGCCAAATGAATAAATGTAAATGTGTTGCCTGGCAGTTAACTTATCTTTCTCTTTATTACAAATTACACCCCGTAAAAGCTGTCAGCTATAAAGGAATGCAAAATAACTCAATATACCAGAGGTTAACCACCACATACCTGATTAGCTTTCTGCGCAGGTCCCATCCATAGACGCCACCATCTCCTCTGTACCTTGTTCCAGATACCAGGTCATATCCACCTTCTCTCTGTTTTCTGGACGTTCAACAAATTCATAAGATGATAATGCCATTTAAGAAAATCTAGCATTAACTATGTAATGTGCAGATATAACATTCTTTTCATAGCAGGGATAAGACAATGCAAAAAAAAAAAATACTTACTCAATAAATTGTGGGATAAATTTTGGCTGTGATTGGAAAAACATACACAAAATTTATACAAATGATCCACACAGCAGATATTTTACGTACAAAAGCAGGTATTAATTCATTTTAAAACCACAAAACATGGGTAAAAACACATCCAAACCAATTTAGGACATATTAAAATAGATACACACATATTTGAATAGACATACACATATTTAATCAGGATAGACAGTTTTGGAGACATGAACTTACATGATGTGAGAGATCTGCATCCATAATAATAACAAAGTTTCCAGTAGCATGCTTAATACCATGAATATAAGCTGTTCCTGAAAAAGAAAATCAATGTGTCAATAACTTTATATCTTTAGTTATACAGAAATACAAAATAAACATTTACCTAATCCAAGTTTCTGTGCTCGTGGTCTCAGGATCTATAAAGAATAAAGATGTCATTATTTCATTACACACTCGGTTGGCTGAATAAAAGATCGCGTGTATTTTAAAGCATAACTCACGATCTTATCAGAGCCGTATATCTTCTGCAACTGTTCAGCAACCTGCAGCGTCCCGTCTGGACTGCCATCATCAATCACTATGATCTCGTAATTGTAGCCACTGCATGATATGAATGGCAAACATATATATTTGACTACAATCATTTAATAAAGAATAAAGAAACGTAGTAATAAAGTAAAGGAGAGCGAGAGGAGACAGTACTAACAGTTACACCCAAAACACTAAAAACACACAAATAGCATTAATAAAGAAAAATGATACAAGGACAAAAAAAATGGCATTGCCATGTACTAATGTTACGTATTAATGTATTAATACCAAACAAATATCAGAATTTCTCCAATCGTCTAAAACAGGAGGTTGTCATGTTGTTGACATTGACAGCTCATCATTAGACACTCATCTTGCCTACAACCTGTCATATAACTTGGTTTCATTTAGTCCATAGGCTACACGTAACGAAGTTATTACCTTTCGCTGAAGTACTTCACCAACAGCCATACAATCAACGGCAGGTTTTCTCGTTCGTTATAAGTTGGCAGCAGTACAGAGTATTTGTCAGACTGCTCACTGGGTTTTGTTTTACCTCTCAGACTCGCCATGTTGGCGTCTCCGGTGTCAAACACACACCGGATGTTTCCCTTAAAACCCGTCCGTCTGGAAATCGCAGACTCAGACCTTTAGTTCCGCAGTAGATTAATATGAAATTAATTCATTCGTCATTAAAATCGGAATTTACTTATTAATCATTAAAACATGATTAATACACAAATATATATATATGTATACAAAGTAATTTACATACATACATGTATGCGTGTGTCCATCCCTGCCTCCCTCTCTCTATACTACTCTGGCAAAATGCTGCTTATTTCTTATTTCTCATCTAAAAATAATTGATTGAACTGCTGGAAATGAAAGGTTGTCACACTCCCAATACTCGAGTGAGCTCTCTCTCCCTACATCACGATGAAGCCCATAATGTAACTGAACCAGAACATAATGTGCACTAAAATTACAGTTTTCTTATACAGTTGTATTATGCAGTTTCAAAAAGGCAAACAGGCTCCTTTTATACACTCACCATTACTTTAAATTAATTTCAGTATTTTGAAAGAAAATCCACCAAACAAACCCAAGCTTATAAATGTGCAGTTAATATGCTTTGTGACTTCTGCATGCCTTCCAAAATGTTAAACTGACCTAAAAGGTTTTAACACTGACAGGACTAAACACACAGTCATTCATTTTATTTAAAAAAATCATTAATTCACATTCTATACTTTATAATGAGTGAAACAGTTATTTCTGAAAAATAATTCTCCAGTGTAAACAGGAATTTCAAAGGCCACTTGGAAATTGGTCCCGTGCTGGTTTAACCAGTATCACATTAGGCATCTCCATACTCTCCCGGTATCTAATAACTACAGGCTTTAGACATGTGTAGAGGCTTTCAGGTGAGCTTGTGCTTTTAATATAATATCCAGGACCCGTTGTGTATCTGTAGTCACTGTAGCCATCAATAAGACTAACATTCCATGAGTCTGTTTCACAAAAGATATTATATGACATTTAAATATGCTAATCTCAGTCTAATGAAGAATCTCATGCTCTTCTTCATCATTTGTGTCTTCGTAACAGTCTTCATTTGTCTGCAGAAGTGGAAGTTCCAGATCTGGGTTGTCTCTGTGTGGTAGCTGTCTCACCATGGGGTTACTTCCTAAAACAAAAAAAAAAATCACAATACATCAATCTTGACTGGTGAGGTTTCTCTTATCTATACAGTTTAGTTGCTCAATGTTTGTTTCAATGTTCGGGGTTGTAAAGAGTGTTTGTTTGTACAAATGCATAACAGCTAATGATATCAGGAATTGGGGAAAAGTTCCACAGGAAGTGAATATGAATGCGAAGTGAATTTGAATTCGACCGCAAGTATTTGCGGTCACTTGTGTGATTGGTGTTTGTGATGTGCACATGAATGGCGCTGAAGTTCAAAACTTCTGTCAAACAAATCTAATCACACAGGCAGCTTTCCATCATTTTCCACGCTCATTACATCCAGACATCTGCTTCAATCTGCTGTACACATTGAGTTCTGTATGAACCAACTGCCAAAGGATGAGTCGTACCTTTGTTATAATATGTTTTGAGGCCAATATGCAGTGATATGCCAGACAAACAGACTGCAAAGCCCAACCAGTTAACTGTGCTCATTTTATCCCCCATAAATTCTACTGCCAGCAGCAGAGTGCAGATTTCCTATTAAAAGAGAAAAACAGAAAAAGAAAAGAAACAGACAGAGAGAATTTTGTTAAATTACAAACTGCATTAATGCGGTTTAATACTAATAAAACTATAGAAACTTGGATAAACTATTGAGAAATGTTTAAGGACAACATTGTATTGAGAAGGGAAATAATCAACTCAAGCAAACTGGGCATGAACACAACAAAAAACTTCCCACCTTAAAAATGCCTGCAATGGACAGTGTGAGGCTGGATGTGCGGGACACAAGCAGGAACTCTGAGAAGCCCAGCCCAAATGCCAGCATGCCCCCCACAGACAGTGTCAACAGACAGTAGAGCAGGCTGAAAATCTCAGGGGCCCGGAACAGCTTTTCTGAAGTGCTCACACGGAGCCCTGTTCAATCAACAGCATACATACAACAAGCAATGGGTTATAAACAGTCCTTTGTGTGATATCAGAAATGTTACTGTATAATGAAACAGAAACTTTATAATTTCAAACCTTATATAAGAAATGATTATTTTTTCAACTACCATGTTTTACAATGTTACATTGCTTCAAAGCAGCTTTATTGTTACTTCACTGTTTACTTCATTGTATATCATTTGGCTGTGCTAGCTGCATTTCAACTATATATTTACTTGAGGAAACATGGCCTTGGTGAGCCCTCTAAAGAAAGGGTGGTGCTTTCAAAGCTAGCTTGCTATTATTAGCCTCCCCGAAATTGCCTACCCTACCTTTAAACAAAACAACAAAACAGTCTGACTGACCCTCATTAAACAGAAACAGAGGAAAGAGGCCCAAGAACATAAGAGGCTGCAGGTGGTACATGGTGTCAATGGGGTTCTGAAGGCCTATAAGACATAAGAATGACAAGTGATTATCATCAAACAGAATCACCACACAACATAGAAAGCTGAACAGAAGTCATTTCCATTGGTTTCTGTTGAAAACATACCAAGTTCTGCTTTCTGCATGAGGACTTGGGTAAGAGTCCAGCGGATCCCACCAATGAAAGAGGCCAACAGGACCATGATGAAGCCCTCCAGATTAAACTGAGTGGATTTGAGCGTGAACATAAACAGGCCACTGGCTATCAGCAACACCACCAGGATCAGGAATGGATTCTGTTGTGTTATAAACAGCCACCCCAACATCAGCACATGAAAAAAAGGGTTTAGGAAAAGGTATCTACTGCTGATTTTTTTCTGGCTGACCACTTAATATTGCAGTAGAACTCTCAGAACGTCTAATTTTACCATTTAAAATTAGAGAAAGTTTATAATTTATATACATGGATCACATTGCTGGTAGATACAGAGCAAAATCACAAGGTTCAGTTACAAATATCACATCTGATTGGTCACCTCTGTAAAACGTCTGTAAAACAGTCAGTGGACTACAATTAGTTTTTGATTGTAAAGTGCTGTTCTGGTATGCTAATTCTTCATTTAGGTATTCATAGTGGAAGTAATGGATTAAAGTTTGTTTATTAAAGAGCACTAGACAAAATCACACTGTGTTCTGAGAACACAGTATGTGAAAAGCAGTCACATTTTAATCTCACACTGTGACCACTCACAAAAGCTCACTTAGCGCAATTACTAAAGTACAATCCTGTACATGGCCTAAACCTGTAGGAATAACTACAGTAGGGCTAGACTTTAAAAGGGCCTTAATTTACCTGAATCGCACACTTCTGTTGAACACGCTGTTAGGTGCCTTATATAGTGTAGAGACAATAATTACATCACTTATGAAGACTGAATACTTTTCCATGTTCTTTTTTGTTATGTTCCGTACACTTCACTGTTACAGTTACATGTAATTTGACATTTTCTTCAACTGATCAAAGGCAAAAAACTGAAACATAAAATTGAAAATCAAAACTACAAAGTGATCTTTAAATTTATTTACTTATTACTTTGCCCACCAAAATTATTCTTAAAAGATGTAAAGTATCATACTAATGAACGACTTAAGATGCAGCATGTTGCTGTCTAGTGCTATAATTTATACATTTAAAATTTGCCCTGTAACAGGGTGAAGTAAATTTGATGTGCTTACAGTCATAACAGACAAAATATCAGATAAAACAAAATGTCAGATAATAAGAAGCTAGCACAGCTGTAACGGTTCAAACTGTGATTCTCTGCATCATTAACTAACCGGCTCCTCCAGTTTGAAGACCAGGGAGAAGAATAGAATGAAGAGGACAGCTGAAGACTTGGTCATTGTGTATCTACAGGAAACATATATAAAATAACAATATCAATTGAACTTGTATTGTTCAGGATTGTGGGGGAACAGTGGGACTAATGCAAGACTTGTATTGATCAACCTCTATTCCGATCACTGTAGTTATAGAGTTATAGCCTAGACAAAGACTACATCATACGATATATACAACTCTGTGTCTTAGACAAATAAAAACTGCTTACAAACTGATTGTGATGAAAAGAAAGCTCCAGTTGGAAAGACCAATATCCAGCACTGTAGCGAAAGCTGAAAAAGGCAAGACAGCATTGGTGGAACTAAGCTGTATAAAATGTACAGAAATTGTCATCGCTATCATGTTAGTCCTGTAATACAAATCATGAATGCTACATGACAAATTGTATGTGGACACTCCCTTCCATTTTAATCCCTGGCAAATGATTTGGAAAAATGGTCTGAATGGATATTTTTTCCAACAAACACTGCAATGTTCCATAAGAAAAAAGTACATTATAATCCTATATGTATATATTACAGCAATTTAATATTACTATAATAACATTAAATCAGTATATAAAACTAAGTTTTGGTTTCATTGTGACTTTAACATGGATTTGCTATTCCAGTCGAAATGAACCTTAATTCTACTGTCTAAAGCATTTTTGGAGAGTGTGTGCTTGCAACAGTTTGAGGAGGGCCCTTTTCCCCCCTGTGCAAACAAAGCTAGGTTCAGCATTCCACATACAATTTAACATGTAAGGCATGAACCATACAAGGCATGAACCATACATTCCCAGTTTAAACTTTGACAATGAACTCTTTGTCAATGCATGGCTGGGAGTTCATTTATTAAAATGAAAAAGGTGAAGAACAAATTAAGGTGAAGAGAAAGCTGGAAAATTCAAGCTTCCTCAAACAAAATAGAACTGGAATATCTCTTTTTGCACATAATCAGTAGTACAATCGTTTCCACTGTTGTGCCAAAAGCGATCATGCCACTGCGTGCCAGGGTCAGTCGCGCGTTTACTGTTAGTTCCGGAGTTTACCTCTGTTAGGTAAGAGGGTCTGCGGCGAGACGCGCACTTCGCTTATTTTAAGTCCTGCTTTAAACCTCGGATTAAACGCAAAACAGGTCATCGGGCCTCTTCTTAGCATTTAAGGGCTTAAGATAGAATGTCCAGCTTTGGTTACAGAGTCTGCAGAAATAAAATGCATCGTTGTCCAACTCGCAAACAATGACGCATCGGTGCCCAGCGAAAGTTTCTCATGGCTGGCAAATTATGGACGATGTGCTGGTTATTCATCCCTTCGTTAGCGGAGACAGAGGCGGACCACGGGGAAACCATAACAACTACAGTTTGTGAGTTTGTTTATTTTCCTCGCTCGCTTTTAACTTTTAAATATACCATAAATAAATACTGATGTTGCGCAATATGGTCTGCGTGTTTTGTGCGAGATTTGTCATCTTTAGAGTTATTTTGGAATCAGAAGTCGAGGAGATGCAGTCTGGTGCGGACTTTACGCTTATCCAAACTCGTGAGTGATAAAGTTTGTTATCGAGTTTCTCTCAAGGAGTCATTTTGACGTACATTTGGACTTATACATAGAGTAAAAAATAAAAATATTAGCCCACCTGTTGGGGCCACTTTAGTAAGGTAAACTTTCCAGGAGAGGGTAACTCGAGGCTTTCCGGTCCAGCACTGCATGGCAGAGCGTGTCAGCGTGGAGAAACAGAATATGATGGTGAGGTGGACCAGGGTCATGAACAAAGGAAAGTGGAAGTCCTAAAGTAAATGAAAATGACAAAACATGGATGTAGACAGACCTATTCGACCAAATAGGCCATGGGATGCTGTCTCTGATACAAAACACTAGAGTAATTCTGTTTTAAGTTTTACATCGGCAAAATCCAAGCACCCAACGTTACCTTCATGAGCCACTTGTTGTAGAAAGTTATGCCAATGGAAAACACATAGTAGAACAGCACCAGGCCAACAGTACGCAACGCCCTGAAGATAAACTGCTTCGGGCACGCCATCCTGGACAATCCGGACCCGACAAAGTATTGCTGTCTCGGGGAAGACGTGGCTATAGTACTAAAGCTAAACAATGAAGGTATATAAGAATATAGCGTTTGAAATACAAGCTGCCACAGTATGGTAACATACAGACAGTCAAACTTTGAGTAGTTAGATAAGACAACACGCAGGGCCAAAGTTTATATGCACGTGAGCAGCATTGATCAAAAAAATCAACTTGTTGAGGAATGTGCTACAAATATTACATATATAAGACACAGTTATACAGTATATAAGTTGAACAGTTATTGCACAGTTATAGTCCCTGTGTCAAAAGTACGGAGTTACGTGTTATTTGGTAAGCAGTTTACACCATTAGCTGTAGTATCTTTATCACATCTCGGTAAACATTTTCCCAAGCCATGGGAATAGCGACTGTTTTTAAAGATAGTGATGCTGTGACAGTTCACGCATGCTGTTTCACTTACAGCTAACTACTATTAGCTAAGGTCAATGATCACAATTTCTTACCTCACTGTTTATACATCCTAAACGAAACGCTCGTGGAATGAAACACTATGTAACCATCGTTTACACAGTTGGATCATCACTTAAACCCTTAAAGGTGACTCTGCCATACGCCGTCATTCAAATATCTGTATTTGTGGACCAACAGGCACCCCTGTTTAGTTACTTCTGTGACGTGGTCGTTGTTCTGCTGACACATGCAGCACATCCCGGGAAATTTCAATTCCAATCCAACCAATTCACTCGAAATGTTTCAAATGAAATGTTTGTTTCTCTCCACCCTTACGTGAATGATCACATTATTGGCCATTTTTTAATGAACTGCACCAGATCGGTTTATTTTGAAGTGTTACACTACAGCGTTGACTCTTTAACGTCCCTTTCATCCGGAACTATAGGTGGCGCTTGTTGTCGTAATGCAGTATTGCGGTGACGCGTAGGACGTCCGTGAATGAACATCCGGTCCCTGCAGTCGCTGTTTAGAGTTTGTAGGTTTTGTTGGTGTTTGGTTTAAACACGTAAGTGAAACATAAACACTAGGAAGTTTGTCCTTCTGAAGAAACAGATAGAGGATTCTTGATATTGCACCAGGAAGATTTTTTACTTAAAGTTGAACATGTTTTGTTTATAGAATGGCAGAGGAGGAAGATGATCCTGGCTTTGACGAGGATATAGAGGACGGAGGTAACGGTGTAGACTCTGGCCAAGGTAAAAGAAAGCGACTTTTTTCAAAAGAGCTGCGCTGCATGATGTATGGGTTTGGTGACGACCAGAATCCGTACACCGAGTCTGTGGATATACTGGAGGATTTGGTTATCGAGTTCATCACGGAGATGACACACAAGGCAATGTCTATTGGACGACAGGGTCGTGTTCAGGTGGAGGACATTGTCTTTCTCATCCGCAAGGACCCTAGAAAGTTTGCAAGAGTGAAAGACCTACTTACCATGAACGAGGAACTGAAGAAAGCTCGCAAAGCCTTTGACGAGGCTAATTATGGCTCCTAAGGAAGTTGTTCTTGTTAAGCTGTCATTTTATTTAGAACTACATAGATGTTTATTTCTTGTTTTAAACAAGTAACCCGTTTTAAACATTCTTATGGGAATGTGCGTACTGTATACGATTTCTTATTATTGTGCTATTTTGAGGTACATGATATTTATAAAGATATAAACATACCCACAATTGTGTTCGTCTTTTTTGTTTCAAATGTCACTCTTTTCCATTTGATTGAACAATAAAGACCTATGGTTAAACTGAGGAATATGAGGAAAACATTCATTCGTGCAGAATTGACACATTGATTTGTGTTTATAAAACATTGAGACTAAGGGATGAATAAAGATTTTAAGCTTGTGGTTTAGGCTGGGGGTTAACTATAAAACTGTATTCAAATTCCTGTGACATCAGACATTCTGTTTATAGTTTAGGAATGCATGAGTTGTAATATAACATGTTGCTCTAAAGTCCGTAATATTTAATGCTTTTGTTACATTAAATCACAAAAATGTTAAGTCTAATTTACCCCATTTGTTGCAATGGTAGTGTGAAACCCTTTGGTTTAAAATAATACTCAGCAGACAATGACCATATACAAGACACAATTTACTCATTTACACACTGCAGCACAGAGAATGTCATCCTAAAAATGTATTTCTCGCTAATATGTGCAAAAGAAAATGAGCACTATTCTAAAGTGATGATTCACATTGCTATTTATAAAGAATTGGGGTTTTTGCAAGTTAATAAACATGGTTTTACTATGTACAGAAATTGTAAGCCAATTGGGAAACTAACAGAACTAATCAGATACTTGGGAAAAAAACTGCTTAATACAAATTAAAATGTCAGACCAACTAACCATGAGTGTTTTATTTTTTATTCTGTTTTACATGTTTGTTCTTAAATACAGTAAAGTGGTTGTGGCTTTTAGCATTGGTCTATGCAGCGATAACAAGCTGCCGATCTAGACTAAATCTAGAATAAACACCCACTAATGTGAGGTCTACCATGGCATGTGCTTCTAGTGAACTGTGTGCCTTCATAAGTAATGAACTTATGAAACACCACAGCTTGGATCCTTAGGTCTTGCATGAGAGCCAGTGGAATCCCAAGATAAGAAACATTGTGGGCTGAGCCTTGGCAAAACCCCACACAGGTGTTTATCTGTCTGTCTGCTGAAGAGGTGAGATAGAGGGTTGGAGGCAGTAACGCAGATAAAGGACAAAAGGTAAAGGAGAGTTTGAGTGGCATTGAGAGGGAAGGGTTTCAGGGGTGAGAGGGAAAGGAATGTCCTTCAGTTTCTGATTTACTGCACGTTCTCCATCATCTTGAGGAATTCTGGGAAAAAGATAGCATTCCTTTAGTATTTGATCTCAATTGATCTCAATAAAATTGCCCTCAAAAACTTCCATACCGTCAAAGTCCAGCATGCCATCATTGTTCTTGTCTCCCTCTTTAAGAAGCTCATCAATCTCTTCCTCTGAGATGGATTCACCAGTGCTGCGGATGATCTCAGCAAACTCATCTCTGTCGATGTAACCGTCACCGTTCCTGCAGAATAACAGTATTGCAATACAGTGAGTCTGACAGTGGGTCTGATTTATACACAGATGTACACAAGAAGATATCAAATGGCATACTTGTCCAGAACACGGAAGCATTCGGCCAACTCCTCCTCACTCTTGCCAGCCTGGTCCTCCTTTAGGAGTCTCACCATCATGACCAAGAACTCCTCAAAGTCAATGGATCCGCTGCCTATGAGTTTACAATATGAAGCACATTAACTATTGCAGTCTAAACTTTTTAACACTTTTTTGAACACTTTTGTACACTTTTTTTTAATTATTTTTATTATTACGTTGTGTAACATTAAAATGTATATATGAAACGCAATAACTTTTAAGGTGTGGCATTTTGCCTACCGTCCTCATCGACTTCCTCAATGATTTCTTCCAACTCCTCTCTGGTTGGATTCTGACCCAACATCCTCATCACGGTACCCAACTCTTTGGTGCTGATATCACCGCCACCGTCGGTGTCGAACATGTCGAAGGCAGCCTTGAACTCTTTCAAACGACAAAAATATATGTATTGTAACATACAGGCTCTAATAATAATGCTGTACATGCAGTCAAGCAATATATATATATATATATATATATATACACTCACCGGCAAGCATCTCCTCGCTCAAATATGAGCGGGCCTCCTGTTGCGCGTCAGTCTGCGAAGCGACAGTGGTTATAACATTGCGAATGATAATTTAAAATAAAAATTGCAATGCATGAATTGGTTAATAAATAATACTGAATACATTCTGATGTGATGCGATATAACAGAGCCATAGGCCTCACGAAAGGCAGTTGATGTCCAAACTATTTTAAGGCTCAACTAATTATCCTCCAGCCAAATGACTGTACATGGATATTCTGAAACAGAACCCCTGGAATGTGCCGCGTAAGCTTTTAGTTAACTTACTAACCCGCTGACCATTTACTACAAATAGCTGTAACCCGTATCTCCCCCCACACGCGTATGTCTGAGCGACACCCCTTTACTTTAAACACTTACAGCCCGGTTAAAAAGTCACAACCATAGTTTTACAGATATATACGTTAAAATATTAATGATCATAATTAATAGTACAATTATTATTTGCACAATTAAGTATTTTAATAGTATCCTTTAGACGCAAAAATGCAAAGTGTAACAATATTACATACAGGGCAGAAAACAGCAAGTTTTAAAATGCACTGAAAATGTATGGAAGCTGTTATTTATTTTTTTATTAACGAAACATAAGTTGTAGCCTGAACGTATTTCCCATATACAATTTGCCGACTTTTATGGGTTTTTCCCCCAGATTTTGTTTATCATGTCTATTAACAAACGTTGACATCTCTTACCATGGTTGTGGATTAGTTTCCCTCACTTATATCCACGAGACAAGTAGCGGTCAACGCGCTCGCACCCCAACAGAAAGACTAGACGTCAAGTGACAGTTCAGACACACTTTAAACAGGCGATCCAAGACACGCCCACCGGGCCTCCAGATTTAGAACCGTGAACATTTAGGGTTCGGGGTCTCTCGTAAGCCAATCGAAATGTGAAATGATTGCACTTACATATAGTCTTTATAAACAGTATGAAAGAGTACAAACAATAGCTTCTTCATTCTCCTGTATCTATGGTCAGAATTATTTATTATTTACTATGCCAGAGGAAAAACACAAGGGGACGAAAAATGAAAGAAGAACATATTGTATGTGGTGTGCTTTTATTATGTAAACTGTAAACATGTCAATCTTGACCGCACTTATATTTGAATACAGTGTTTACAAGCTCCTGTAGTGTTAGTATGTTAAAAACACATTTTTAGGCCTTAGAGAAGGAAATTATTTGAGTTTTCTTCTCAGGTGTACAGATAGCAATTCATTTTTAAAATGGCTAGAGCCAATACAATTCTGCACCACCGACCCCCTAGTAGTGAAGCTCAGAAACCTTAAACCTCTTGAGAAAGTGCTGTAGTGCAAAACCTTAGCGTGCTCAGAATAGCAGGCGTTTTAGATCTCCACCCCTTTCAGAACCTACAAACATAAATGGTGACACAGGTATCACATACCCTCAAGACACTAAACCCTGCCACTCCTTGTATAGCATGTGCTTCCTGCAGGATCAATCACAAGGCCGTGGATTGGAGAAGGATACAGGGGAAACTCTGAGGAGGGGGTTGAAGACTATATACCTTCTGGAAGAAATGGAGTGATCTGAAACGTGAGTTTGAGGGATGATGCATACCACAAGAGCAGAAAAATTCTGCTATGTAGCGTAACATCTGAATTTTTCCATGGTTTCTCCCAAAGGACAGTTCTGAGTTAAACTCATGGCACCTCACCATTGCAGCACTGGAAATTGCTTTTACATCACTGGCATGAGATGATATATTCATGACTTCAAGATAAAGAGAGGGACTGTTACAGTCAGTCCCTGGATCACATGGCTTTTCACCATGGCTTTTCCAAGAAAATCTGGAGATTTTCCACCATTTTTCTACCTTGAGAATGTATATATATATATGTATAAGCATGCCATTTTGCAGTGGCATACAAGGGTATGTTTATCTAATTTCATGACCTTGCTTGGAAGACTCACTAGGAAGGTAAGTATGAAAATTTGGGAATTATTGGAAAATTCCAATGAGTTTTAGAAGAGACCAAAAGAAGAAAAAAACTACAGCATGCATTTATCTACTGAGTGACCAAATGTTTCTATTTTGGGCATAAGCTATACTGGAATGGGCTTGGAAGGGTTTTGGGGGCATACCAATTGGGGTGTCTAAACAGAAGAGGTCGGGGGAGGGGTACCACATAAATATCAGTTATAACTTTTAGAAATTAGATATTCAGCTTGATAACAATGCTTCTTTAAGCCTGGAAATAAAAAGGATAACATAAAGGAATATGTAAAACATTCAAAAAGGCTGTAAATTACCTGTATCTGTCATCATACAAAGAGAAATCACTTTTGTAACATTCCTTGTCAAATTGAATCATGCTTTTCTTTTTTAATAGATGGTTAAGAGAAGCTAGTAACATAAGACATTTCTTATTGCCATGACAACAACAGTAAATGGACATAATGTGAGGAAAAAACTGTTATTTCTTTTTGAAACTGGTTGAAACCAGGATCGACAATGCCTTAAGAAATGGTGCAAAAAGTAGGTGTAATGGGAGACTGCTGGGGGCATCTGACGGGGGTAGGAGTGCGGTAAATTGTTCCCTCTTAAAAGGTTTGGATGGGTATTTATAGACATCTTCACAGTCCAGTTTCTGAGAGGCATTACCAAGTTGACAACACTGATGCACTGCATTTTCTGGGGGTCAAAGCAAATTTCAGTCCATCCTTTTGTAACATTCCTTGTCAAATTTAATCATGCTTTTCTTTTTTAATAGATGGTTAAGAGAAGCTAGTAACATAAGACATTTTTATTGCCATGGCAACAACAGTAAATGGATTTACTTTGAGGAAAAAAAATGTTATTTTGTGACATTTCTTTTTGAAACTGGTTGAAACCAGATTCGACAATGTTTTGTGAAATGGTGCAAAAAGTATTTTATTTTATTTAAAATTTTATTTTAGTTTATTTTAAATAAGACCAGGATGCTTGTCTGTTTTATACATGTTATATTTATATTTGTGTTTTTGAATTTGTATGCACATATTGTGTGTTTGAATTTATAAGCCCTCATATAACATATACTGTACCACATGAGGGCTGAACTCTCTAAATTACTGAAGATTTACTTACCATCAAAATCAATCTTTCCATCCTTATTTGTGTCTGAATCTGCCATGTGTTAATCAATCTCCTCTGTTATTGGCTCACCAGTGGAGTGCTAGATATCTTCAAACTCCTATTGATCAATAAAACCATCTTGGTTCCTGTTTATTGGGACAATATGGACAAAACAAGCTACAATCTTTAACCTTAAATACCAAAATGTATATATATTTATACATTGAGGTGTTTAGATTAGTCCATTCACCCCTGCTCACCTCCCCACACCAAAAATTAGTTCTTTCAATTTATTTCAAAACCATACAGGCTTCACTACATGGTGATTTGCTATAACTGTAACCCATGGAAACTGGGCAAGAATATTAAAAATCAGGCTTTCTTTCTTCTTAATTCAAAACCAGGTGGCATTTACAGCATTTGTGTCATTTGCTATGATTGTTACCGAAAGTGTGGCTATAATTGTCCACCGTATTCATGCCTTTCAGAGTAATTACAGTTTCACTGTTCCCTAAGCAACTGAATATATTTTTGGGCCTTAATTTAAGCTATGAGCTATGAAATATGCTTAGTTACCAAATCAGGCATAAGCAAAAATATCTCATAAAAATAACCCACATATGGTGAGGGTAAAGTTGTATCAACAGGTAATTTGTAAGTATTTCATTAGCATCCCACTTTAGACATAGCAGATACATCTGATCTGCAGAAACATTTGCTTCTGTCACCATTACTGTTTGAAACAGGTTACTTTACACACTTTATATTAGGAATGTTAAAGTCAAATGAAGCAAATGAAAGACTGCTCAAATTATAAATTGTTACTGTCAGCTCACCAATGTGAAACAGACTGTTCTGAACACTGATTTGTGTTAACTCATTTTTGTTTATTTTTAACTTATAAAGTTACAGATTGTAAACTTTGTAGAATAATATAGCTGCATGATCAAGTCAGTGTTTATTGTGTCTCACACTAAGGAGTTGGTCTGATATTAAAATTAATATGTAAAAGATTGTCAATGCTCACCAGCAATCATTTTCAGTGTCAGTGGGCTTTAAAAGAAAAAAGAATGAAATGACAATTGGCTTTAATCATTATGTGGAAAAAGAAAACATGTAAGTACAGTCTTAGAAATGTATTGGAAATGTACTGTGTGTGTGTGTGTATTAAAAATACTGCAAACCAAACATTTTATGCATTATCTTGCTTTAGACAATAAAATATCAAACCACGACAGAAATCATGCAAGATTTTTTCAATTACCTTTTATGTTCCTAAGGTTATTTAGTGGATGGATGTTCTGCTTTAAAATGTGCCTGTACTATTTTTTCTTGAAGTACATTAACCTTGTTATCATATTTTGGTATGTAATGCAATAACATGCATACATTTCAGCATCATTTATTCTGAACTTAATGACTGAATGAAACTAACAAATGAAATAAAATAGAGGGTAATGATGAAACAACATGTACTGACATACTTTAGCATACCTGCACTCTACACTGTTGACCATCTCAGACCAGCATTGATTTCCATGCTGGTCCAGACTGTTGTATGCTATATACCTGCTGTTGAATGACTAGTTAGTAGCTAGTGAACCAGTATGAACATGCTGAAAAAAATGGTCAACTAAAGAACACTGATTATGCTAGTTGGAATACTGGCTGAAAAAGTTAACCTTTTCTGATCTCCTTTTCTGAGAGACCATAAACAACATCAAACACTGTCAAGCAAGAATAACAGCAAGTGTTCACTCAGAACTGACAAACAAACAAGAAGGATTTTTACTCACCTCTTGGAGCATCCACATTAAATACTTAGCAACACTACGAAGTCTACCAACCTGACTGCTATGAATGTAACATAACATATGCACATTATGTAAACTATATTATGCATATTGTTATGTTCTATAAATGTTATGTGCAAAACAAGTAAAAAAATCTAGTAAGAAATGTACAAACTTCTCATTTTCGCCAAGCTCCTGTACATTTTATGTACTCATCCATATATCACCAAATATTTATATTTAAGCCAAATATATATATTTAAGACTGCCTTGTCCAGTTTCTCATAGTAATCCTTTGGCTGCTAGAGTTTCTTCTGCTTTGCAAATATATCTGCTCCCCGGCTGTGTCATAAAGTAGTTCATCACTGTATAAACCTTTAATATTCACACACTAAGACAAAAATTCAAAATAAAATATGTAGAGATGCCACAGCCTTATGTAGTCTTGTCATGATCTTAATTAAAGATATGATTGATGCTGCATATTTGGCCAGATATCATGTGGTGTTAGCTGAGCATACATAGTGTCAGTGCACCTGCAAACTCATTATAGAGGAAATGTGTCTCAATTTTGAAATAAATTGTGTAAATTAGTGTCACACTGCAGTGTCACACTGTAGTGGGGTTGTTAAGACTTACACTATGACCAGGGTAGGATGCAAAGTCATTGGAATATTGGTGTTACTAACCAACCAATCAACCTACTCCAATTTCAGGTTGTATTTTCTTTATTGTTCATACTAAATATACATATACAGAGTTACAAATAATAAAGGATAAACTTTCTTTGATATCTTTAACAATAAGATATCCTTTTTTATTCATCCCTACATAATTCAATTCTTAAGTCTCAATGAGTTCAGTTACCAGGTAACAGGAACCCCCTCTGGCAACAGAACAAGTGCTGACCACTTATTTTCATTATGGTGGCCTGGCTTTAACCCTTTTTCAAAGATTGTTCAATTTTCTCCAAATTAACTAAATAACAACATTTTAAATATTAAGTAACAGTTGTAAACACCTCTTCACCTCTGACCCTTGTGACATCACAAAAAAACTGCAGCTCATACTGTAATCCTTTAATAATATTCATATCTCCTTTAAGTCCTCCACACTCATGTCTCTAAAAGTAACAATGTTTATTTAAATGTATGTCCCTGAATTTGATCTTGAAAGTAGTTGTTGACTTTTCTCAGATAGATTTTTATCAATGAATCATTCTCTGTGAAGAATGAAGTACTGTCATCAATGTTTTTAATAAAACACCTTAAATCCTGCACTGTGTTGTGTTTTAGGGTTGATTGAAATGTTTAAATGAACAGATAATGTCCTGGCAGAAAAAATATTAGTATATTTTTAATTATTTAAATGCAATGCCACCCCAAGTTATCCAAAAGGCTTAAGGTGAGCTAAACGACAGCACCAACTGCAAACTCTCTCCGCTTTCCATAACTCTCCTCTGTTTTCTCTCACTCTATTCTTGGACATTCTTATAAACAGCAGCTGAATCTTGGAGAACAACTAGACATCTAGCAAGCTAAATATAGAAGGAGCGATGAAACACCCTCTCTCTTGTGTAACATCCTGTGACCTGTGAAAATCTCTGACCTGCTGGAATATTCTGCAGCAGGGATGTGTGATGTTTAGGATTACAGGATATAATGTATTTCTATAAAAATTATAAAAAGTTTGTAAAGTATAAAGGATAGTATGTCTACAGAAAGCATAGAAACTTATGCTGTGTTCATTTACTGAAGTCACTTAATTAACACAAAATCTGGTTGGTATAAAGTTATGTACTATGGTCTCTAATAATATGAATTAAAACCAATTGTAGGCTATTCTTATTCTTTCCATTCCGCGTAAACACGCAAAGGTATTTAACCGTTATACTGCTTTTCAGCTTTAAGCGCAGGATATATTAAATAAGCGAATATATTGAGAAGATCAAGAAAAGAAAGTTTAAACAAAAAAAAAAAACAAACAACTACATAAACAGTATTTTGTGGATATACAGTCATACAGCCTCCACAATTCCACTTTCTACAAATTGCGCATGCATAAGACATTTACCCGTGCAAAGTTTAACTATATTCTGACATTGACAGACTTATATTTTTCTTCTTATTAAAGCAGCAATGAGTATCGCAATGAACCACACAAGTTCATTCAGTCTCTGACGTCTTCGTGCTCATTGTTTTTATGAGTGAACTACCCCCTGAGAATGAATGTAAGTCACTCCTTCCTACAAGTCACTTACCTGTCCGCATCTGTTGCGACGCACAAGTCCGTAAGATCAAAAGTACGAGCATCACAGACCAGCTGTCATCACAAGCGCATAAAATCCATCATACGCGTCGTCTGGGTCTTCACGCCGCCGTCCAGATGCATTTCACACATGTCACACTAAGCTTCACGCTATGGACTGTTATTTCTGCTTGTCCCGTACAGTTGTACGGCAACATCTCCTTTCAGAGTCTCCAGCAGTTAGAAAACGGGCACTGTCTCTTCAGATCCATCTTTCCCTCAGATCCAGCTGTACAGGTACTGGTTTGTGTTTTTGTCATGATGACTATTATCTCGCTTTTTATTAATGGTTGCACGTTGCTCAGTCTTGGAGGCTCAGAAGACTTATCCTGGGAGCCACGGTTTGCTTTGCTGAAAAATCTTATTGTGAGTGATGTTTTGCTAATTGTCACCCAAGGTCCAACAGTAATATACTGCCTGCTGCAGAAAACCACACTGTCATATGGGGCTTGGTGTCTCACCCAGTTCTTCATTAACACCATATGTGTTTTCTGCACCGTGTTTACCATCACCTGCATGGCTCTGGAGCGTTACCTGTACGTGTGCCAGGCCATCTACTACTTGAGTATTTTAACCACTAAGCGCCTTTACCTCATCATCAGTTTCACCTGGGCTATTTCAGTGTGTTTTTCTGCAGTCATCACAGGAATGTTCACTTTAGAACACAAGCCCTCAATCCTGGGAAAAGCAACCACAGGACTCCTTTGTGAACCAGACACCATAGAGATACACCTGGGCTTCCCACGAAGCCCAGCGGTTTTTCGCAAAGTGCTGGGGATTTTGGTGACCCTACTTTGTATGTTTTCATATTTTTTGTCCTATCTGAGAATGTATCAAGAGGCACGCAACGCCGTACAGCCATTCCAGCAGGTAAACAGAAGAGCGCGCAAAACCGTCCTCTTCTACTGCTCCATGTTTTTCCTTCAGCTGCTCCCCATCTTTCTGAAGATAGTGTCAGATGCTCTGTGGGAACTTGAAGGCACCATAGCGATGACCCGCGCAATGAACTACCCTTCAGGTTGGACCTCTGCAGGGACGCTACATATCATGTTGGTGGTGATGCTTCAGGTTCCTCCTTGTATAAATCCACTCATCTATGGTCTGCGTAACAGGGAGGTGAGGGAAGCTCTGCCCCGGCTGCTGTGGCGGATAACTAGTAGATGGACCCTAGATAGGGACGGAAACTAAAAAACAAATAACTAAAATCTTACTACCTCTTTAAGATGCATCAGGGGATTTTTAGTCGCTGGTCACATTTTAAAAAATCAGAATGGTAACAGGATATAAGACCCTGTATGTAGCTTTTATATTTTTAATGTGTAGTGTAGGTCTTGTCGGATAATCTTGAGTTTAATTTATTCAAATACACTCTGTGTCTTAAAAAGTGCACTATTACCTTGATGTACAAATGATGTACAGCATATTATAATATCTGTATTTTATTAAAAAATAATTGCACAATACTGATTAAATCAAATTGTAAGTTATAGTTACCTTTTAAGCATAAACTATTTGTTATGGTTGAATTAATCTGTATTGCTGTACATAAAAACTGTGGTTAAGGTTTGTGTTTTTTCTTTGTAAATCCCTAATTTCTAATATTACAAGCAATGAAGTGAAAACCATCAATCATTTATTGGCTCTGCACACATTTACCTCTTACTTACCTCAGTATTTAACATAATTATGGAATATCACATGGCTTGAAGATTAAAGAGCAGTTTACAGATATAACATATACTCAATGTCATAAAATGTAATGCTTGATAATATTGTGACATTTGATCATGTTCACCCTGATAACAAGCCATTGAATGCAGACTTAATTAAGCATAAAAATGATTCAAGGTAAAAGAATTTCTGGACTATATTTAATTCAATTCTGTTTATTTATATAGGGTTTTTTTTACAATGTTGCATTGTTTCAAAGCAACACACATATAATACATATAATGAAAGTAAAAACAGAAAAAAATCAGTAATGTGTATAACACAGACACACACACACACACACACACACACACACACACAATTGTTCTTTCCAAGAAAGGTATTGGCAAAGTACATCTTAACAGAGATTTATTAATAAACTGTGGAAAGCATATTTCAAATATAATTAAATCTATTTTGTGATTTTTTTGGTACTAATATGAGAACTTTCCAGTTCAGTGTGCTTTATTATTCGATACATCAATGAAAATAATAATTATGCAAGATGATGTTTATCACTCTTCATATTCTTTACAGGTTTTGTTCAAATTGATAAATTCAGTAAATGTAGAACTTTGGCTTTTTTGGGTGTACAACCGTGTTACATGTCAGGCAAAATTAACAATTAAAAGAATTACAATACAATTTTCCTTTTTTTCTATGATGTTTTTGATGTATCCACCACGTATTGCAACGTTGCACAAAGTATTATTATTATAATATGTGACCTGTGCTGGCAAAATGAGTCAAGCTATTGCAAAGCAGGTGAAAGATTTCAGTTCTTGTCTTATTTCACAAAAACGAGTCCTCATCTAGGTATCCCAATGCTCCAAATAGCAGTTAAACATCAAAAATTATCTTTATTTGTACATTTTCGGAGACTATATCTTTTACCCTTCTATATCTTTGCTTTGTTTTAATAATCCATAATAAATTGATTGGCGCTTCAGACAGATGT
>JBAJNP010003362.1:0-40167 GCA_036877545.1 Yasuhikotakia modesta
GGTTTTTTTTGTGGTTTGCTGTTTGTAGTGTTACCAAATGGCATTTCCAAACAGTTTGTTCTGCTCTATTCTGTATTAAATAAAACATAAAATCAAATTTAAACACAATAATGATTTACAATTTAAGCTGTCAAGTCAGATTTTGTAGATTTTATTTGATATACTCTATTTGATTTTAGCATATGTAAAGAAAAGTATGAAAAGTAAGCTGTAATTTTATCCTTGTGTAATTTCATTTAATTCCACTTTATTTTGTAGACTTATCTTCGGCAGCAGAACCTGCTACAAATGTTAATGAAAAATTGTAGCCCATGAGGACTGTGTGAAACAACAACAGTCAACAGCAGTGCTTGTGTGCTAGATGCTATAACTACTATTTCTGTAGTTATCACAAGAGTATCACAAGAGTCAGTGTGTTGCCATGGTTTTTAAGGCAGTACATGTGCAAACATGGGTTAACACGGATATTGCATCATTGACAGGCAACAAGGGATGGTGCACTATTTAAAATTAACTATTTCTCTGGATTTACAAATACTTGGAAACATTTGTGATAATGCAAGTACAAAATTGAACCAAATATATAATGGTGTGCAATTGGATGTATACCTTTCAAATAACAATAGCTTATCCTAATTGGAAATTGCGTTATTGTTTGGCTGGTCCTGTTATTTTAAGTGATGACTGTTTAAGCTCTACATGAACCATAAATATAGAACCTAAAAAATCTGAATGCACGTCATTGTCACATCCTTTTCTAAATTCAGTGATTAATTGACCCTATACTTTTGCTGCCGTTTTTCATGTTCATGACCTAAACTTGGTGGTCAGTGAAAGATAAATTTAGGGCACAAAAAAATTTCCTTTTCAGAAATCATCAACTGCTGCCCGAGGATCTATTGGCTTTTTGTGACACTGCAGTTTTGCCGTGTATCCTCTTCTCCCCCTCAGCAGTGACAAAGACAGGTGTTCATCAGAGGCCACAGTGCCCTCTGCAGATGTGGAGGTGGAGCGACGCTCTCTCAGCGCTAGCAGTGAGGAAAGTGGCTCAGGCAGCTGGGCCCAGATTGCCCCTGAAGACGATCCACAGGAGGAGACCACCAGTAGCTTTATCCAGTTAAGCGAGGGGTCAGTCTTCCAGTAGACCATCATGCCTTGCTGGATGGTGTGGCTTCTCCATTTGGCTTTTCATTAGCAACATGCAAATTACTGACTGCACTGGGTCTCCCTAGACTGCAGTGTAGCTTGCTTCCCTCATCTTTGCCGCAGCCATTGATGTGCTGAATTAGAGATCCTACATATGAGAAGATTAAACCACTTACTTTTTACCATATACTGGCCTCAGTTTATAATGAATTAATATTACAGTTTTTAGATTTTAATTGGCATTGTTGTGGTGATGTTTGTGTGGTTACTTTGAATTTAAGAAAAATGAGAATTCAACATCAGACTCTGGCATCTCTGAGGCAAATAAACGCTGTTCTGAACTCAGCCAGTGTCTAATGTTGTTATTGTCTAATATGCAGTTATTTTCCTTCATGGCACATAAAAGTTTAAAAAAAAATTGGCGTAGAAGAAAAAATATTATATTCTGATTATTAGTTAATCTGATTGATAGCTAATTAAGTAATAAAATGAATAGCTTGTATCAATATTTGCTGACAGTGCCCTAAATTAAAATAATTTAAATATTTTACATAATTGTTTTAGATGATGGCATTCATTAGACACAAAAAGTGTTTTTGTCAAAAATTCTATTGGGTTTTTCCTATTTTTGGTTTTAGTCCATCAGGCATACAATTCTCAGAAATCCATTTTACACCTGAGTTTGTTAATCTGTCTGAAGCACATTTGGGGGTTTTTCACACAGCATAAATTGTTTGTGTGCCACCTGTTGTTGTATTTATTTTGTATTTTAAAAATGGCTGGTCTATGTACCAATGCAGAGTGGCTTTTGTCTTGTGTCACCGTTTTAAGCATCTTGCCACTGCATAGAGATGTTAAGTTAAACAGTGTTAAATGTGTCTCAAGCCACATGCATTCTGTTGTGGTGCATTTATTCTGAACACAAGAACTCAACCCTTGTGCATCTGTGCTGCATGGCCTCTGTAAATATGAGTTGGTGAGAGAGGTTTGAATAGGACAGGTGGTACTTTTAGAATTATTCTGATGGTGGTGAAAATATTATTACAGAAATGAATGTGTGGTGTTATGATTATTAACCAGTAAAAATATTAATTAAAATTGAATACTTATGTGTAATAGTACTTCATCTATCACACTAACATCTATCACACATCTTGAGAGAGATGATAGATAGACAGACAGACAGATGCACGCACACACGCTTATATATATATATTTAGCACACTCTAAGCAAAAGCCTGAGGTAGTGTAACTCTTTGAAGTGAGACAGACTACATTTGCAAGTCTAGCCCAGCACAGCTGTCTCAGTAAGCAGCTCTGACAGCATGACTGTAGCCTAAAGCAGACCTTTCGCCCAAAGACACCACAGCAACACACACTGATCTGACAGGATGTGCCTCAGGCTGACAGGCAGGAGCCATATGTCACATCCTGTTGACTTTAGGTTATTATAGCACTGTGAATCCTCAGTGGTTGAATCACACCCAGCCTTCTCATTGAAGCTGCCTTACCTGCACCAGCTTAATGCCATCCTCACTTGCCTGAGTCTGGGTACCTGGCCATTCGCCTCATCTGGCTTTTACTTTACCACCCTGTTTTTTTTTTTGCCCCAGCAAGGGCAACGGTTACCAGTGTTGGTACAGCTGGCACACTTTCATAGTCATTAGCTGGCATGAGACTTGCCAGACATGACCATGCTAATAAATTTTGTGCCCATGTTCATGCTTTTTTCTCTCTTTACTTTAAGCCCTGCTGCAGTTTACTGTGTAAACTGTGTGTACCCAGTGATTATCACTAACAATTTGTGCTTCTAAATTATTAATGCCTTCAGAGGCCCAAAGAGAGACTGTACAGTCAGAGTTAAAGCGACAAATTCACAAAACAGTTGTGCCATTTTAAAATTAAATGCCGTTTAAAATTGTATTGCTGTTTGCCTGGCACAATTAACAGCAAACTATTTTTGAGAGCATAAAGCAGGTGCAACCAGAATATAGACATTCAGCATTTTAAAGAGCTGAATCAGGTGTCTGGATTGCAGCAGTGAAATGATACTGTACAGTCCCAGTAAAAGGTTGTAGACCGCTGCACAACCTTGTGTTTAGATGGGCATTGATTGGGCCAGACTGCTGAGTTACATCATTTGCATAACTCGTTTACTGAAGATGCAAAAACAAATCAGACAGCAGGTGCTATTTAGTTCTACTAATCTGAATTAGAAGAATTGCACCAAAGTAATTTAGGAATTTGTCCACAGTTATCCCTTAATGTGCATGTGTGTGTTTCAGAAATGGGAATAGCAGTGCTTCCAGCCTTGGATTGGCAGACCTGGAGGGCTTTCCAGACTACCCAATATCCAGCAACCTAATCAGGTATCCAACGGCAGCACGCTAACTGTGACACACTTAACAAGAGGCTTGCCAGAGCTAATGGCTGCTAAGGGCTCATCCGAAGCCTGGAGGGCTATCCTAAAGATGTAATTTCAAAGCTATAGTCGGAGAAAATGGAATTCTGCCATGGAACATGGACAATTTGAAGCAGAGGTTGCACATACAAATATGTACATGTAATTTATGGTGTGTGCTCACTAAGCAGGAGTTGAGGGCTTATGTGCTGTGCCAGTAAATTAGCTTCTTGTTGTTAGATGAGTGCAATAGAGCACTGCCCCCTGAAGGGTTCAATGATGTTGGAACGTGGCCAGAATGGCCCTGTACAGTACAGTACAGCTCTGTGTCGCACAGTAATGATAGTGTATCTGTTTACAGTGAGGAGAGAGAGAGGAAAGCGCCACACTATCAGGACCAGACAGATGGTGAGTGATATTTCCTCATACTATAATACTCACTCAAAAACATTTCAATGAAAGATACAATGTGGAACTTTACAACTTTGATGCTGGTGGTTTATTATAGTTGTTTACACAGAACACATCAGCTCAATGTAGCTTAAGTGCTTTGGCAGATGTTTTACACATCACCAGTTGTCATTTGAAACAATATGTTTGCAGGGAGTCGCATTAATACACTTATAGTACATTATAAAACACTTATAAAACAGGCCCTGGATGCTGATTGGTTTATACAGTGTTCCAGCGGGGCTAAAACACACAGGGAAGTAACAGCTATAATACAAAACACTTGTTCACCTCGCTGCCTTTCTACAAGATACTGTATCTTTCAGTCAGTGTGTTTACTATAATCTTTCACTCGACCACTGTGTTTTTTTTGGGGTGTTATTTATACATTAGCCTTTTATCAACAATGTCCTCTATTTGAGTAACATTTACATGCCCTCTGCTGTCTTGAATTAGCATGCAGTCATTCTGTCTGAAGCCGCATCACTTGCCCTCTTGCTCCCTGTTGTTCACTGCACAGCAGATAGACAGATGCTCCATCATCGAGCGTGTGAGTGAGTGAGTGAGTGAGTGAGTGAGTGAGTGAGTGAGTGAGCGAGAGAAAGCTGAAGAGACTTTTGTTTTACCACCACAAACTCGCCTCACAAATGACTGATTCACATGCTGGAGAACAAAAGCTACATTCAGGCACAAACAGCAGAGACAACAGGCAGAACATCATCCTGCTGTGAGAACAGATGAGGAGAGAGAGAGACAGACAGAGAGAGAGAGAGAGAGAGAGAGAGAGAGCAAAGGCGGGTGTTAAAATAGGAAGATGTGTGATGTGAGAGCAGGAAAAAGAGATTCATGTTGAAACAATTTTGGTTGCTAAGGAATAGAGATGGAAATGAATATTACTGGGATAAAAGGAAAGGAGAGATAGAAAGATCTTGTGTTGCTTTTAAAAAGATAAACTTAAAAAGATATTTTTAATCTTTTGTCTTAAAATAGTTAAAAGCCCTGAACACTCCTAGCAACTCAAAACACATCAGAAACCACATAACAATGACCCACAACACCGTAGCATTGTGGTGTCCAGGGGCAAATAACACTGGCATTTTATTGACCGCACTGTTAAAATGTTTTTCATGTATGTTCACTCGCTATGATCCATAGAGGGCATTTCAAAGCTCTTTGTTTTATTCTTTCCTCAGAATTTACTTCAAACCCATTATGTTGGCACAAATCACATTCACCATATGCACAAATGTGACCTACAGTGACTTTTTTCTCTTGCAGAAGTAACGTCGGGTTTGTCCACAGCAGGCAGCAGCTGTCAAAGAGAGCTGGTGGTGGTGAACTTTGACCTGGAACCAGAGTGTGTGGATGGAGAACTGAGGACAGCACTACAGTGGATTGCTGCGTCTGAGCTTGGCGTACCAGCTGTCTATTTTAGAAAGACTCAGGAGCACAATCTCACTAAGGTCAGATTGCTCTTGGATTTTCAGTTATTTTGGCTGATTTGATGATCATTTCCAGCAATGAGGGTAAAACTTTTATTGAACGTATTTTGCAATGTTTAAATGCATTGTAAAGAATTTTAATGAAAGAAACAGAAATGAAAGAAACTGTGGAAAAATAACTGTATCGTCATGCAACAAAAACAATGTGCCCAAAGAGCCAGTGCATGCCCTATGCTGGAGAAACTGGGTCCCATTATATAATGTATTTGGCTTTTTACTTGTCACTATATTTGTTCTGTAGAGAGTAAAATTAGCCATTTGTGACTGTGGATTGTTACAGTGCCTTAGTGAAATACAGCTGTACAGACACCAGCCTTGGGGCAATCATATCTTACTACAGCAGAAGCAGTTATTGGTTGGGGGAGATGCTGTAAATTATCATAATTTTATCAACTTTAAAAATTTCCCAGACCTACCAGTCCCAATGAAAATCTACAGAAAACCAAATCAACAATTTAACAATTTCATGTAAATGTGATGTTTGAACCCCATGTACAGCAATTTTCAGCTCAATTTAAATGTAAAACCAATCTTTTATAGAGCTATTTCGCCTGGATGCCTGGATGGTAACCAGTAATTTAATGTACATTACACTAAAATTAACCTTAAAATTACACTTTTGCCTTTGAACCGTTTTGAGTTAATGTTCCGAGACCCAAAGTAAAAGAATAATGATATAACTGCACTGACTATTAATAAAGATTGTCACTTATTCCAGATAACAGTCATCTGCAGGCACCCAGTGAACAGGTTGCATCTGTTTGTTAGTTCCACAGAGTGGTGCAGCTGGCCAATCAAAAGGCCTGGCGTGTGGGAGACTTGTTCCGTGCTGTGGCTCAGTTCTGCCAACTCCACCAGGATCTGGAGCACAGAGGGCAGGCAGTGCCCAGCCTGTTTGACTGGATATTGAAAACTAAGCACTAGAGCAACCAGCCATCCACTGCATGGACCAAAAACTGGAGACGCCACACATCTGTGCTGTTCTTGCACAACTATATAGTCTGGAACCAATGTGAAAACACCAACAAACATCCATTCAAGCCCACCTTCGTACCCTCAACACAGACAACTGTATAATGCAAAGGTTCAAACGAAAGGTACCAGATTCTCATTCCTCACTAATCTCACTACTAGATCATGTGGTCCACCTAAAGACCTTGTGATCCACCACAAATTCTGCCATTGCTGTAAATCGGTACATTTTCCAGAGCTCAGCTGGTTTGCTTGAGCATGTAAGCTGCTGTGTATATCTCCTCAATCCCAAGATTCTCAGCAAGGGGCTCAGTACAGAATCGGTTCTTTACACTTAGCCATATATGAACTTGCTATCTCAGAGCACCAGCACATTTCACATTCTACATTTGATATGTTCATTAAGATTCACCGCTTACACCCGCTACAAACCTTTAAGATACCTGCACCTCCTGTTGCCATTATGTCTTTGCTAGATCACAGAAAATTTGGAAAATACTGTAGAAATTATTGCCTTGTTAATATCTATCCTTATGTGAAACATGCTGGGGATGCCCTTTGGCACGTTGCATATCGCATAGATTGTGATTTGAGGATATTTCCCTTTAAATTGTGCATGTTCCCGTCTCTTTACACGCATGGAAAGTTAGATCCACCAGTTACCAGCCAGCACTGGTTAGAGGAACATGGTTTAAACCAACCAATCAGCCTTGACCTTTTGTAGCCTGCAGATTTTTACGACAAACCCCTTTCCAATGCACAAAGCGTCTTTTTATTAAGAGAAATTATATGGAAGCTATGCTGTAGGGAGTTAAAATATTTCAGTGTTTGTATATTGAAACATATAATGAGGTCCCATTTAATGCACACCACATATGAGATGTTTAAAGTTTACATTGGCTGTTTTATTGTTTCTCTCAGACTGAGTTCTGTGTTTTGTTTTCTGTGACTACTGTTATTTAAGAGATTTATTTTGGCTAGATGTAAATAGTTTAAACTGTGAGGTATTGTGCACTCAAACTGCAAATGGAAATGTCAGGTTTTGGTTTTATGATCACAGAGGCACACAGACAGGATCACAACTATAAAAGTTTGAGTAAGATTATATGTTTAAAGTGCGGTACAATACAGTTATGTCAAGTAAAAGTTGACTTGTAAATGTGAAATCTGGTGCATTGCGGTCCCCATAGTGGCTAATAGTAATGTGTTTTAATCTCAGCGCTGAAAGCACACAAAGCTATCCAAGTCTGTCAGTACAGTATACATGAATGTATTTTTCTTTTCAAAATAAAATATGCGTACAGTGATTTTGATGTCAGCGGCTTTATTTGGAAAGATCTATGTGAATGACATCTATGTCAGTGAATGACTTGTAGGAAAAAGAATACAGTGCATCTGAATTTTTAGGGAAAATTATTATGAAATTTCTCAGCCAAAAATGTTGACAGTTATTCAACTACAATGAAAGTCAATGGGGAAACCACACAACAGCTACTCCATTGACTTCCATAACTGCATTTCTGTAGACTTGTTACTGTTACTTTTTAGAAACTGAAGGACGAGTCTAAATGTTTTCTATTTCTTCTGAAAGACCGTGGCAGTGTGGCTACCAGTGACACTAATATCTTACTGTAATTACAAAGGTTAATCCTTGAAACAAAAAGGTGTAAAAACACTGAAATATTCCAATACATCCTCCAGTAGAGTTCAGCTCACACGCCTTTGGATCTCAGTGCCAAATCCTGCAGGTATTATCTTTACTGCCTGCAGAAGGAGCAAAACCCAGGTTGGAAATGACTGGCATGAATATGTTTGTGGGTTATCTCTCCGTTTTTAAACGTGTGTTGCAAGCGTGTGGCATTTCACAGGTGTGTGTAATTGCCTGTAATGATGGTGTCCCCCTCATAGTTGAAAGCACAGGAGAAGATCTCATCGGTATGTCCTTCCAGCACCTGCAAACAAGCTCCTGTGCTTGAGCACCACACGCGCACCGTCTTATCCGCGCTTGCTGTCAAAACGCGCTTCCCCTGCGGATTAAAACACACCTATAGAGAGAGAAACAGAAAGCAAATTATGTTTCAGTCTTTTGTTATGATAATGGACTGGGACAGTCTGTCATTTCCTATCAGAAACAATTACTTTTCGTTGTGCTTTTGGGAACGTTCTATTTTTATGCGCAAGTGGAAAAAAATGAGAGAAACTGAGGGAGGTAAAAACACACGGACTGACAGGAAAAGACAGGTGAACTAAATTTGACCTGCGTTAATATGACAGACGAAGCGTGTGCACGCGGTTGAGTTATCACCTTCACGCAGGAAATGGAAATATTCTGGTGTTGATGGTGAGGTTGAGGAGGGAGGGCAGGCAGGAAGACAGAACAGAGGATATTATGGCGAGATGGTTTAAGAAAAAGTCTGAATATAAACATATTAAGAAAAGAGGAGACGCATGGAAAGAGCAATGACAGAAAGAGACAGACTGGGCACAGGAATAACTCAAACACCTAGGCAAGAGGAGAATACAGGTGGCACTGAATAGAAAGGGAGCAAGACAGGAGTAGAAAGAGTAGAAGAGTCAAAATGATTAAATGTGATAAAAGCAGAGAGGGGAGGGTTATTGAGTGTGACAAGCAAAGATAGAGTGATGAAGTAAAACATTCTTCAATGTGTGTTTGTATGCATGCCAGTTCCTTACTTTGGAAATCTCTTCTTTGTGGCCCTCCAGTTTACATAAACATTGGAATGTTTCTGCATTGTACACTCTTGATGTACCTGCACACAAACAACCACAGTCACATTCCTGTGTGTGTGTGTGTGTGTGTGTGTGTGTGTGGCTATCTCACCATCGGCAGAGGCTGTTGCAATCAACTGACCAGTGTAGTTAAAACACACGTCCAATACCTCGTCATTATGACCTAGGAGAGTAGCCAAACACTGACCACTGTCCACATCCCACACCTAAACACACACATGGAGAAACTATAATATATCACATACTTAAGCTCACATAAACCACACATAGCCACACATTTACATAAACACACCATATATTATGCTTTTCAGGCATTAACATTTGAAAAACATACTGTCTTCTGCAACAGTCATGATGTATGTGCAAATGATCTCATGATCTCAATACTGTTATCTAACCCAACATACAGCAAATGAACTGAGACATAAAAAATGATGAGAACTTTGATGGATTATACAACAAAAGGGCAATTTATGTAAATGGTTATACAAAGAAATACAGTAAAAATAGCACTCATTGTGTCAGCCAGCCAGCACTGAAGCTAAGAATAAGTACTTTCAGAGTCTTAAAGACGCAGTAACCAAGTGAAGTTGGAAAATTACAATGAAATTAAAATTGTGGTTAAATGTTTTTGACATTTTTCTTGGTGCAGGAAATCTTGTCTTATGTTGGACTACAAATGAAAAGATAAAAGAATGGTTTTGCCCCTTATAAAGGAAAAAGGGCAAATTGGTGATGAAAGAGATGAAGTAAACATGTCGGACACCTTGCAGGTCTTGTCCAGAGAGGCTGTGGCAATGAGGGAACAGTCCCAGTTAAACTGTACGCAGCTAATCTCTCCACGATGGCCTGCAAGAATATAAACCTTCCTGGAAAGAGGAAAAATAGAAACTATGATGATAATGACACATGCACATGTGAACTCAACTGAACTAAACTGTATCATATTATAAAGATTACATTTAATACAAATTGTTTTGCAGTTTTAACACCCTGTGGTAAGTGAGAACATTTTTTGAACTGATATTAAACAATGTTGCAACAGAACATAACAGTGTCCATAACAGTGTTTTTCAGCATTCTTTGTTTGAAAGAATGTTTTTTTGTTTATAATTTATTCTCTCTATAGGCAGTTTTAACCCATAAATATTACAGACTATTTCAAAATCATAAAAGATTACATGCAAGACTTACTGCACAAAATATGGCAAACTCTTTATAACAGTACAGTACTATACAATATAAAACTGATGATTACACATTTTTAAAATATACAATTTCTTTTACTAAGTACAGGTAAAATTACACTGACCTGCCTGAAGGAACGTCCCACAGAATGGTAGTGTGGTCAAATGAACCCGTGACCAGCCGATCCCCAGTTGTGTTAAAGGAGAGAGAGATTATCTCTGCAAAGTGACCCTGAAAAAATGTTAAATAATGTGAGAGAAGACGCTGATAGAAAGATTGGGGAATTTGTTTTACTTCAAGCACAAAATACTACATTCATTTTCCCCAATTCATCACTTAGATCACAGAGAGATATTTATAATTTACATTCATAGAGAAATAATTGGAGAGGTATGAAGGGTAATTACACACAAACACACACACACACACAGCTCTGTCACTCAGCTTTGCCATAGACAGGAAATGTGTCATAGACAGGAAGACTTCATGCATCATCACAGCCCCCTCCTCACACTCCTCATATCCTAATCTGCATCTCTGACTGTTGTGTATCTCTGACTGATGTTTATATTCTTTTGAGTGTGGATGTTATAGTATCGTTCAGCTAAACACAGTGGAACATTATGGCATTTCATTGCATTAATGGCTTATTGAAAGATTTAATGGTAAATTCAGGTAAATTTTAATAAACGTTGCCTTGAGTTTCATTGGTCACTGAGAATAAAACAGAAAATATTAAAATTCTCTTGAGGTGGGAATTATTAAAACAGGATAGGAGGAGAATGTGTGGGATGAGGAGGAAGCGAGACAGACGAAATAATTAAACTAACAGAATAAAAACACAGGACAATGAAACTAGACACATACTGCCAGGGTGGACACCTCTTCACCGCTCTCAACATCCCATAATTTGGCTGTTGTGTCCATGCTGCCTGTGGCAACCAAAGTACTCTGAGGGTTAAACGCCAGGCATACCTAACACAAGGTGAACAAATAACATCAGACAAAGTAGCTGTGGATTACTAGACAAAAGGCACTATTAAGCATTAATACACAGATTAAAATATTTCTGCCCACTATTTTATCAGCCATGTTTATTTTATGATTTTTTTTTCATTTTTAAGTTTTATGATAAAGACAATCTTATATATGAAATCAAATGGTCATTTTTGGGGATTGGTCATTTATAGAGTCTCAATCCTTATTCTTTTGTATTGTATAGACAAGAGTTACGCTATCGTTTGTGTTCAACAAAACACTTGGTTTGAAACGACAAAAGACTGAAAAAATGATGACAGCATTTCCATTTTTGGGAAAACTATTCCTTCAACCGGCAACAATAATGTAGAAGAACAAAATGAATTCTAGTTTTTAAGCAAGAGGAAGTGGGATGCCAGACATACAATTTCAGCTGTGTGTCCTCTAAACGTGTAGAAGCACTTTCCGGTTTCAGCACTCCACAACTTGCAGGTCTTGTCAAAAGAGCCAGTGGCAACCTTGTCGCTGTGAGAGAGAGAAAGAGAGAGAGAGAGAGAGAGAGAGAGAGGGGAAAGGGGACAGTAAAAAAGGAACAAGCTCCTGTTATGACTCAAAATGACAAATGCTCTGATTGTAATAACAACACAAGTCCCCCTGCAGTGCACTAACCCTGCAGAGAAACAGACAGGAATGAGACAGACAGGTCACAGAGAGGTTTTGCCCTTTTGCAATGGGAAAAAAACTAAGAGAAAAATAAAGGGAAAGTGGTTAAGCCATTCTGAACAATTTAAGGAGGGTTGGAGGGTGTACGTGAGTAAATGTATGATAGGGGTGTTATTACCCGTAAGGGTTGTTGAAGGCGATGGCATACACAACGTTCTTATGGCCCTCCAAAGTGTGCAGCTCCTCCCCAGATGCGGTGTCCCATATTTTGCATGTCCTGTCATAGCTTCCAGTTATAAAACTGCAAACGGAAGAAGAGTAAAGGTGACAGGTGAGTTATGGTGATGTTTAGTGAGGAGCTGGCATATGTGCGCTATTGATAACCTCACCACGATCCTGATTTATTAAAGGCTACGTTTGTCAGGGGCAAGATGTGAGCCTGCAATACCTGTAAAGGAAGAGAGAAGAAAACCACTTCAGCTTAACCACATTAATTCATTTGAACTCTATAAGCCTGACTGTAATTTTCATACATTAGCAGGTCGCTTAGACGTACAACATCTATCAAAACCCTCTGCTGCCACCTAGTGGTTGATTCCGTGCAGCATCATTTCATTTAGTACATAATGGTAAGTATGAAAAGGTAAGCCATAAACTGGACCACAAACTATGTGTGTATAATGATACAGCTGCAAAAGCATTTGGACACCAATGCATTAATTTCATTTCAACAGATAACAAAAGATCAACTCAAGTTTCAACCTTTTCTCAGAACTAATTTAAGCTATTTATGTAATTACTTTGAGCCAGCTGGTCCCCTCAAGTTCAGACTGCTGTCTGGATAGTAACTACTAATGTGGTTTGGTATACCACATTTTGCTTGTGTAAAATCAGCTTGTACTAGTTTTGTTTAAAAAGTCAATAGCACCCGGTTTCACATTTGTCATCTAATGCAGTGAGTTATGTCTCTGCATAGTGTTTGTGACTGCAGTATATTGTGATCCTACTGAGCATGTTTTATCATGTCAACAGTTAATTAAATATACATGAAAAAATGTTAAGAGGAACGAAACTCTTATGCATTATTGAAAAGTGTCATGGGGAATCTTTCAAACTGAAGGCTCAAGGTACCAAGCAGTTCATACTTTATTGCACGTAACAATAAAGCTGTGATATCTGCAGATCGTCCAACAAATTCGCTCAGGCTGTTATTCTGTTAATCAATGACTTTACAATTATACAACTTTCCCATCTATTTTTAGTATCATATTGTGTTCCTGCTAACGCATTAATTGTGGCATAAACAATGATATGATATTGTAAAATTTAAAACAATATGTTATCTGTTGCTCAAACTAAAACCTTCAAAATAAAGGTGTTATGAGCAGACTGGGCCCTATGTAAGGACCAGGCCTTAACTCGCTTAAAATGTACTTTACCAAGCTACACATTGCAAATGTGAGAACACAACTGAGATGCATACAGAATGATTTAGAGAATGAGCTTATCCAGCTAAAATGTTAAGTTGTAAAAACGTTTCCTTAACATTTCAATTAGGTAAAAAAAACTTTTTTAACATTGTATTAATGTTATTGCTAGGTTGTTTTTAAATCTGTACTGCTTTTAAAACATTCCACTAACAATTTATAATAACGATATAACGTTTATGATTTAGCATTCATGTTTTTGATATATATTAAAAACTACAAATGTTTCTGCGAGAATGTTTTGGTAACTTTAACAGTATTTAAGAAAACCTTCAGAGAACATTAGCCAACATTCTGAGAACATTTCCTGTTAGCCAGGTATATTATATGTAAATATGAATATATGTAACACAAACCAGTACAGTTGTATGTGATTAGTGAAATGCTGAATAATACCCTGAAAAGGTAGAACTTGCGTTCATCCTTTTGGCCGATTTTCTCCTGTAGTTTGTGGATGAGGATTTTCACCTGATCAACACAGGAGGATGTGATGAGAGGTTCAGCAGCTCTGATCTCTGATATCAACTCATTCACGTCAGTCCTGCAGAGCCAATATATATTATAAACTAGCTAGAGCAGAAGTTTATAATCACATACATCTGTTTCATTACAATTTTCATAAGTACAAACGAGATTATAACTCTTAACAGATAAGAATCTCATCTATATTTAAATACTTGAATGTAGAGTAAATGAATGTAATCTGATTCACTCTATCTACTACAATAAATTACGGCAGTCAAAGATCTTTCATCTTTTATGAAAGATGTGCATAGATGTAATGTCAATACAGTACAACAACTAAAATAACTGCAATGTGCTCTTCGTTTGACACGCCTTATGATGCTAGTTTATTATTATTATAAAGTCTCTAGATATGAAATCTTACTCTGGTGTCAAATCCAACAGATCGATGGATTTTGTTTTTAACTGCCCCCCTTTTTCATAATCCAGGAATATTCCTGAAAAGCAAAAAAAAAACATTTAAACCACATTAACAACCTATATTACGTGACATACGGAAATGTGTGACGCAACAGAAACTTTAAATGTGTATATATTACCTGGTGGGTAATACCGTATGTGTAGTCGTTTCAGTCTCATCGCTACACCTTGAAGCCTGTCAACAAACCGTTACTATGGTGACGAGATACGTGCCCTGCGTCGCGCACTTGCGCAGAAAGTGAACGTCTGATGACGTAAACATTTGCTCCGCTTGTAGTTCTTGTCATTGTACTGGTATCGTTTTCTTCACAATGTGATGTTATTTTTTGTTCACATTTTCAAACAAAAGACAGCATGAAAACAGATTTTGAATCATTTATGTACCGATCCTGAGGATTCTGTTTTTCCAAAATAAAAACTTAATTTAAATAAAATAGTAAACTGGGTACTTAACTTTATGCAGCTAAATAGTGCAATAACACATTTTCTGGTTAAATTATTTGTGCTGGTAAAGTATTTGTAATGACACACACTATCAGTAACAAATACATACACACAGATCAAAGTCTCCATCATAAATGTGTTCAATTATCCACCTTTCACACCTTATACCACCTCATACAATTCTCTGTAGTGAATGAAGAATGAAGTGTTGGGGGACCATGAGACGAACAAACTGGGTCTTTGCCACTGTCTTACTCTCTCTTTATGGTTTCTTTGCCAACTGCAGGCCGGCAGAGCCTTTTCTTACACCTTACCTGGTGGGACCCAAAAACATCTCAGAAGAAGTGGTAAGAATTCAATTTTTTCATAAGGAAAATATTTCTTAGAGACATATGATTTTTTTCTTAATATCACATTACAAATGTTCCCAATTGTCTAGTTTTGGCAGGATTGTGTAAATGTAATATCTTACAATAGAAGTTATTAAAAACATATTTCCCTACACAAACAATTTGTAGGATACAATGCTGTCTGTGGATGAATATAATAATGTTATTGGTTATGAAACATCAGTATTGTGTAACAACATCAAACTTTGACATAATAGTGGTTGATGTTGCATTATCGTACAGCATTGACTACTACCATGTCTCATGCTACATGTGCTTAAAAATAACTTGCTGGTCTTACTTTTATAATGTATATCTTTTTAGTCAAATGACGAGATCTTTTTTCCTCTCACCCAGGTAACAAACTACCTGTTTCCCATCTGGACATACTCATATCTGTCTCTGCTCTGCCCAGTGTTTCTGTTAACAGACTTTCTGAGATATAAACCTATAATTGTAACTCAAGGTCTCTCTCTAGTCATCAGTTATGTGCTTCTTTGCTTTGCAAACAGTCTGACTGCAATGACCTACCTGCAGTTCAACTATGCAATAGTCACCTCCACAGATGTGGCCTACTTTTCATATATCTATAGTATCATACCCCCAGAACGCTACCAACAAGCCACAGGATATGTCCGTAGCGCTATGCTAACAGGCTACACATTTGGAGCCACTTTAGGGCAGTTGCTAATATCATTAGCTGATACCAGCTACTTCCATGTAAACACTATCTCTTTAGGTCTAATGGGGGTGGCTTTTCTCATTTCTTTAAGTCTGCCAATGCCCCAGTATGGGATGTTTTTTAAAAGTGGGGTGGAGGAATCTGTGGACACTCTGAATGAGCTGGAAGAGTCCTCCAAGGGAAGGAAGGAATCCACAGGAAGGTGCTGTGCTTGGGAAAACCTTAAAAGGTCTGGACAGCAGATGTTGACTAGTCTTCGAGAGTCCTACTCTTCTGTAAAGATGCTACAGTGGTCCCTCTGGTGGGCTCTGGCTACAGCTGGATATGGACAGGTTTTTAACTATGTTCAACTAATGTGGGACCACATTGAGCCCTCCAGTACATCCTCTGTGTATAATGGTGGAGTGGAAGCATTATGCACACTTGTGGGTGAGGCGTTTTGTGGAAGGTGTATGCTTTTGCTATGAGGGTTGTGGTTAGTGAATCTAATTAGACATTAAACAATGGGCAGCTTACTAATACTAAATACTACTTTAGAAAACATTCCATCTTAAAATATTTCAGATACACATTACATCCATTCATCTGAAATCCACAAATAGCTGGTCTAATTCTTGCAGTTTTCATAGAATTAAGGTGGATTGAATATAACAACTATAACAGTTTGGTTAATTACAGCAGAAGAGAATGTCTCTCTGAGTTTTGATGTAATGACAGAGAACATTCAAACAAATGCATCATAAATGACAACTGTGCCATAAATAAGTGGCTATACAAAATACAACAGTCTAAATGTGCACTGCAGTAAGAATTTGTAATATTTAATCTCCTTCATTCTTAGATTTAAGATCTTGCCTATTTGTGAGTCATGTTGAGGTTGTTGCTAACAGGTGCAGCTGCAGCCTTCTCTGTGAGCCACATCAGAGTACAGTGGGGTGTGTGGGGTGAGCTCTCCCTGGGTGTATTCTCTGCTATAGGTGCAGGGGGCGTCTTTCTTATGGCCCTCACCAACAATATCTGGCTGTGTTACACTGGCTACGCTATTTTCAAAGCCTCGTACATGTTTCTCATCACAATCACAATGTAAGTTCATCATTACACCATGAAACATACGACAACTACTGTTGCATGTTTTATTAAGATGTCAAAATCCATATAATCAGATATATTAACATTCAGTACTTTCAGTGTGATTAAATTGTACTATGATAATCACTTATTTTTTGATGGTTTGTCAAATGTGCAATGTTGTGATGTTTATAAAGTGCTTTTCCCTTTTAATGTTTTTTAAAGGTTTCAGATAGCAGTTAACCTCTCTATGGAATGTTATGCTCTAACCTTTGGCATAAATACTTTTGTTGCTCTTACTCTACAAACTATACTTACTGCAACTGTGGTGGACAGTTCAGCACTAGGACTAGACGTTGTAACTCAGGTAAGATTTTACTGCAATGAATGTAGCACATTTAAAATGTTCTTGTAAAGTAACATGAAAACAATGTATAAACAATGTACAAAACAAATGCATACATTAACATTTAAGAATACATGTGTATATATTAATAGAATATTATACATCAATTTGTATAATTTATTTTAAATTTACTACCCCTTTTTATTACAGTTCATGGTATATGGGGGTTACTACAGCATCATCTCGGTCCTCTTCCTAACCCAGGGGGTGTATACCGTGTGTAAACATTTCCGTATGTCTGCAGCACGACCAAAAACAGAACAACCAATTCAGGCAATTCTGGAAGATCAAAATGTAGCGGACAGTGGCAAAGACGACCGTAGCCCACAATCACCATCACAACATATGAAAGAACGTTCAGTACCACAAACAAAATTCTAAACGTTTATATTGATAATTAACTGTATAGGATGGTTTGTCCTTTAACGTTATTATTCATTATACAATTTATTTCAACAGCACGTTTATATAAACTACTTTCCCATACACACAATTTAACCTATATATGCTGTTCGAGCAATTAACAAAGCGACACAGTTTTAAGACAAGTACTCTGAACAAGTACCTATAGCAGACAAGTACAAGTACAGTTACGAGTGCCTCCCGTGCGTCACTGCTGTAATTTAGCACCGGAAGTTTTTCACACGCTTCTTAGCAAATAGCGGACATGACGTCAGCGGTTTAAATCCCCGCAGTGTAAACTGGGAATTGCAGTGTAAAAGCTACTATTTCGTGTGCGCGTATTACTAGCACTAGTTTTATTAGGGTAACCGAAAGTCATTTCAGTTATGGTAACGTTTATATATTATATTTTTGCATATGAAACTGTAATAGACAACATCTTAGTAATAAAATCGTTAGGTTGGAAGATTATTCTTATTATAAAAATAAATGATTGTTATTTAACAAACTATTTGTTATTTTACAAAATATTTGAATAGGGTGAACAATGTTGGCTTAAACTGAATACCAAAAAAGTCCCACATTAGGGCAATCCGCCCTGCCTAATATACTTATTGTTCTTATTTAACTGACACTTACACACTTAAGAAATAGGTATATAAGTAATTTAAAAATATAAGTATCTCCTTTAAGGAGAACGCTATATTTACTTTATGTTCACAGAAACATTGTGGACGTTGTAATTCTTATTGATTTGTAATGGCCTTTTTGTGAAGGAAAAAAAATCAATTTGTTGCGGTTTTGTTTGATTTATCAGAATTGCAATACATACAAAAAGAGAACATTTTACTTCTTATTTTAACTTGTTATTTTATTTTTGCTGCTTGTCTCAAAAACGGCAACCGCAAATCGGCCAAACTGACTACTACATTTCCCACAATCCCCCCGGTCAGAGTTGTGTAACTTTCGGAGCGTCTTCCAGGAGAAACTCTGCGGCCCAGACGACTTGGCAGAAACATACAACAAATTGCTTGTGAATGATACAAAATCCCACGGATTGTATATAATCGCCCGTAACGAGAAAAGTTTTGATCGTAAACGCTCGAAGGCTGGCTTTGAAAGAATACCAGGGTGGATTTAAGAACGCAAGATCGCGAGGGCCTATCCAATATGTCCTCTTCCTCGCAGGCATCTTCCAGGCGGCAATGGTGCTACCTTTGCGACTTGCCAAAGATGCCTTGGGCTATGATCTGGGACTTCAGCGAAGCGGTATGTAGAGGGTGTGTAAACTACGAGGGAGCGGACAGAATAGAGCTGCTCATTGACACAGCCCGGCAGCTGAAGAGAACCCATGTGATGCAGGACGGAAGATCTCCGGGTCCACAGCCTGGTGGTAAACACGGTCCCGGTGGTAAGGAGGGTCCTATTGAGACCGGCAGAGCGCCCTCTGAGCGATATGAGAGGAGCAGGGGAGAGTATGTGTCAGCCCGCCTGCCAAACGGGCTGCCTAGACTGGAAGATGGGGGCCCGCCCGAGGTTAGTAGGCAGAGTCCTAATACCAGAAGGACTATGGTAGGGGCTGTGCCACCCAATTTAATGCCCCAGGGGCTCGTTGGAACCCCACATAGTCTGCTGACTGCAATGCCTGGTCTGAATGCCAGAGCTGGCAGTGCCCCCTTGACCATTTCTGCTCCAGTGTTGAATGAAATCAGCAAAAGGCAGGCCCTGGGCATGGGGATGAGTGTTGGTGTGGCATCTTTTATGAGCCCTGATTTTGAAAAGGAGCTGAAGGAGAAGCAGAGAAATGTTGAAGCACTAGGAGAGCTTTCTGAAAGTGTGAGGAATCGTGCAGATGACTGGGCTGGACGTCCCAAAGCTGTGCGAGAAGCTTTACACACCCTCTCTGCCTGCTCTCCATTCAATGTTCGATTTAAAAAAGACCACGGTCTGGTGGGGAGAGTGTTTGCCTTTGATGCCAAGCTGGGGGTTGAATTTGAGCTGAAAGTCTTCATTGAGTACCCATGTGGATCTGGAAACGTGTTTTCCAGTGTATTAGCTTTGGTCAAGCAGATGTTCCATGACTCTCAGAAAGAAACTGGCAAGGTCATTAACTCAGGCTACAAATATGTAGAGTATGAGAAAAGACACGGAACCGGTGACTGGCGTCTCCTCTCTGAGCTTCTAAGTGATGCAGTGCGGGTGTTTAAAGATGCACCAGTCCCAGAAACCCTTCCACAGCCATACCTGGATGCCAGCTGCTCCATGCTGCCCACTGCGCTATGTCACATAGGCCGCCCCACGCAACCCCGTCTTCGCAGACGTAAAGCTTCGCCTGAGCCCGACACCGCAGAGAGAATGGCTGCTGAGCACTGGCCGCTGGGCCCTTATGCTGGCATGCCTACCCATTTGCAAATAGCCTCACTAGCTGGGGCTGCACAACCTCCCATCCTCCAGGAGGGACTGGGAGCCCACAGTGGTGACCCGTCACCTATCACAGCACTCATGAGTGTGGCAGATAATGTTGGCACGGCCACCCAGTCTCCAAAAGATGCCCCAGGCAGTAGCGGTGCCCATTCCAACATAGGGCGCCAGAACAGTACCAGTCCCTCACCTGGGGGTCAGAGACGTCTAGCCTCCCGCAACGGAGAGCCTTCAGCTGGCAGCAGTACAGCAGGGTTGGTCACGGCTGTCACCATGCCTCTCGCTGCTGGAGGTGACCAAGGTGCTGTTACAGGTGGTGAAGGCTTGGGTGCTGGCGGCGGAGGTGGCGCTCCGTTATGTTGTACAATCTGCCATGAGCGTCTAGAAGACACACACTTCGTCCAGTGTCCATCTGTGCCTGGACACAAATTCTGTTTCCCTTGCACCCGAGACTTCATCCGCAGACAAGGCTCTGGAAGTGAGGTGTACTGCCCTAGTGGGGAGAAGTGCCCTCTCGTGGGCTCCAATGTGCCATGGGCGTTCATGCAAGGAGAAATCTCCACCATCCTGGCAGGAGATGTCAAGGTGAAGAAGGAAAGAGACGCATAACGGCCTTCAGCAGGTTTGATACATGTAATGTGTTTATAACCACTAAGATGATCTATAATTTATTATCTACAAATATTATAATTGCCACTCATTAGTACTGGATAGTAGAAGGTAAGGTCTGTGTTCTTATTTTGCAAAACCAGTGCACATTATTTAAGGCTTTTAATTTCATAAAAAAGACACAAAGGACCATAATAATCATAGTCAGTGTTACTTTCATGACTAATTGACGGTTTCTCAGAAAATGTTCTTTGTTTTTCAAACAGAAATTGTTTATTTGGAATAACATGTCAGAGTTTTCATTTTAAATCTAGTTCACATGTTGACTATTATACTAATACTCTGTTTTCCCTCTGACAGATGTCAACCTCTCAAGGGGAGCTGTAATTCTGAGCCCTGAAAATGGCCGCCAAGATCCTGTGGCCCACAGCACTATAAAGATGACTGCTGGTGGGCAGGTCCTTTTTCTCAGATTTTACCTAGATCTATTTTCCCTCTGCTTCCCTCTTCATTTACCCGCTTTTCTGGATGTTTTTCCCTCTTTTCCTTCCTTTCACCTTCTGTCCTTCCTGAGACAAAGCATACAGCCATTTTTCTTTTGAAAATGACTTACTAAACCCCACTGCACTTATTTCAGTCACTTAGATCTGTTGCCCCGTATAGATTTATTTACTGAGCTTTAAAAACCTTCAGTTATGTCGATGAACACAAGGCTCATGTACCATGTTGCATTTACAATGAATGAAATTCAAAAATGCATTTAAAACGTGAACAGTGAATTCTCAGAATGTGTTATCACCAGATACATGCAGATGTCTGTTTGGAAAAGCATCGTCCTTTACAATCACAAGAACTGTACCAAGCTACAGACTCATTCTTGTTTTGCTACTTTGTTTATGCTGCGTAAAACTGTTAAATAGTCCAGGAATATTACTAAGTGCTAAAAGCCCTTCTGCTTCTCAATCCAGCATGTACAATAGATATATTTGTTTTTTACTTGTGTACATTTATGAACGTATACCTTTCAGTGGTTATATAGATGTGCAATCTGTAGATTTGATACCATATTGATTTGTGTACCACTAAGTCTTTGAATGAATAGAAAACCAAAGATAAACATGCTGAAATGTTGTATCATATAATGCTATAACATATATTTTTGTGCTAAAATGGTTGTGTGGCTTTCATCAGATGATAAGAACATTATGGGGAATGTTTTACATTGGAAACTTATATTTAAACCTATATGGGTGGACACAAAATAGATTTTTATTACAAGCAAGCAGATCACTATATTTTGTATTGTAACCCATTGGCTTTTAAATAGTTGGAAGCGATGACTAGTTTAATATTATGAGAACAGAGCTATTCTGTTTTTACAAGTATATGGTCCATTTTTTTCATCTTTACATGTCAAATGCATACATGATGAGAATTATTGTAAGGTGACAAAAACATTGTAATAGCAGGAATCTATTAGAAATTCGAACCCAATACAGTGACTTTTAAAGGTATTTGGACTTTGCATTTTCTTTTCACTGCATTAGATAACAATCTTAAAAAGTGGCTTAAAAGTCTTAATACCTTTAAGGGTCCTGTAAATTTGGATCTCCATATTGTTTTTACATGTCTTCTGTTTTGTTTTTTTGACATTTAAAAATAAATATGACTAAATATATAAATGCACAAAGTACTGTTCAGTAAGACTTTTTGTTTAATCAGCTTTTTATGTTACAGCTCAAATTGTATTTAAATTAAAACATTGACTTTTCAGAAACTCCCAGGCCTTCGTTGTATATATATTTATAGAGACATACATACACACGCACCTACACATACACACAGACGGATTATGGTAATATTTATCATATATCGTATTTTTGCAAATAGGATATCAGAATCTATTAGAAATGCAAACCTCATACAGTGGCTTTAAAATTCTATTTGGACACTTCTGTCCCAACATTTTTTATTTTACTGCATCAGATAACAAACGTGTCTGAAGTGTCTTAATACTTAAAGAACCTTGTAGATTTGGATCTCCGTATTGTTTTAGTATGTTTTCAGTTTTGTTTTTTGACTATGAGACTTTTAATTATCTTTTTGTTACATTTAAATCCAAGATTGACTTCACAAACTTCAGGAAATGGTACTTCTGTTTTTATAGCGGTTCCCTCATTTTATGTCACTTACATCCAAATGCATCCAAAACTCTGTGAACACACTGAACTTTGACCGTCCTTCTAATGGGCTGTTTTTGTTGTTTTTTTTAGATTTTGCTTTCCTATGCAATGGTTTTCAGATATTACAAAAACATCTTACTATTAATACCTTTGATTAATACTACAACAAATTGGCAATGTTAATATGTTAAGTATATATTGCAAAAGTATTTATATATCTAAGTATACATTATAGTGTATGTTTGTATAAGACCAATTTATTAAGATGTTATCTAAGTATAATTTAACTTCATTTTCAACATTTTTATCATATGTTCACATGTAAAAGTTCACAGCACAGTGTGGAAACTGCATTAGCTAATAATAGGAGGGCAGCACTGGACTTTGAATTATTATGAAAGTGTGAATGTGTGTAGACTTGAAAGTTGTTTTTTAAAGATTTAGAAACTGTTCAAGGTCAGCATATTTGCTTTCATAATTTATTTCTGTTTATCTTCTCTGTTAGGAAAGAACGTGCTTACAGAGCTGACGGTTCATGTCTGACGTGTGCAGCTGTGATTATCTTATTTTTTTTATCTATCTTATTATCTTATTTTAAAAGTTAATTTTGACGGATGTTTCGTTGCTGTAGTGGTAAACATTATCCAGCAGGTGGGAATATTTTACCAATGTATTGTCAACATGAAAAAGATTCATTAGAAGTTCATTCAGATCATAGATCTGTGATGACAGAATTAATAAAGATTTGTGACAACTGCTAAAATGTATTACATACGTTGACCACATGGAACTGTTACACAATCAAATCGATGTTTGTTGAATGTATAGCAGAACGTTTTTATTATTTAATTTTATATATTTTAAAGTGTAGAGAGAGATACACAAACATCATTTATATTTAATTACTTTATGCACTCCGTACACATTACTGCACGTATATATTTACATGCAACCCACTTACACGTATGTCATTGTAAAAAATAAAATAATAGTATTAAAGAATAAGACCAAGTGCTATTAAGAGGACAGCACAAGTAGACTGCCATACGTTTCAAATTTAACATGTTTTGTACTCGAACACTCCTAATATGCGTTTCTAATATTCTGCTTCCTCCATTAGTGTCACGTATTAAGACTATTGTTATCCAATTATAGAGGTGTTAATGAACGATGCGCCTCTACATTGGAATGAGAAGCGGAGACAGCGGGAGGATGTTCAGATGTGTGTTCGCCAATACACCATTTGAAGAAAGAGAGGGATTATTGAGGAAGTCATGCAGGAGAGAGGGGCATAACGCGTGCCAATGGGTGTATAAACACCTCTTCAATTTCTCTCGCCATTTGGGCTGGTTTTCATACTGCAGATGAAATGCCACAATTAATTCCTCAGCGACTCTGTATTTTCGGACCTTATTTTTTTAAATGGTCCATTCTGTGAAGTTACACGAAATCTATTCGCAAAGAAATGTGAAAGGTTTAACATAGGGTTGAGCTATATTTTTAACCTGTGCTGCTTTTTACATTTTTTATATTCCAATTGTGTATAGCTACAGTTAACGTTAAAACGTTAAAGTTGCAATTTGGGGGTCAGCTCTCTTCTTTTAGCGAGTAATCCTCTCGACCCCCCGCCTATTGATCAATTACATGCCCATTCATTAGCCATTAGGAAATGCATTGATATTCTGATGTTTCTGTCTGCGCCTGACAACAAGATGTGTATTCTCATACTTGTGTGGTGCATCGGTGGTCCTTTTTCACGGGTCATTTCAAGTCAGGGAAAGTTTGCACATCTTCCTACTTAAAATAACCGATCTTCTAACAAAATAATGTACCGTGGACTTGCTTTTCATTTTTTTTAACTAAAAGTAGATTGTGTTCCTGTTCAGGAAACATTTCAGAAAGGGACAGTTCCTTATTTTTTATTTTATTATTTGGCTATACATACCTTAATCGTTAGCTTAACTGTTAGCTGCATTTTCTATAGCTATATTCGTATAATCGTTGAACACTGCCTGACAATTTCTTCTTTAAATGTCGAGAACTAATCGCCATCCGTTGCTTACTGTGGTCAGTGTGAAAGTGACAGCCGGTGGGGATTTAACAACTTTTAAACTGGCACTATATTGATTAATGGTGTGAACCCCCACCGTGATGAGTTTAAGCCCTGATGAGCTTATACTGCCCTGAGATTATCAATGATGAAAACACAACACTAGCCACAAATGACTGACTGATGATGATAGTTTATGTCTGTCTGTATACACACTGTATACACATGCAAATGTACAAAATACATTTTAGCTTCGTACAAAATAATATACAGTGAAATAAAATGCGGTTTACAGGAGTGAACGGGAGGCAGGTTATTGTTAAATAAATATTAGTTCACATGCACGTTTCTTTTTAGTGATCTGATTATATTTTCTGTCGATTAATGATGGTTCAAACGTTAACAATCTATTTTCCGTTTTTTAGGTTCATCGTTTTATGTCCGCTATAAGCTTGAAGTTGTTTGTGATGACAAGAGACAGACGTGTCCGCCGGCCAATATACAGAACACCAGGGGGCAAGAGAGACCGTTCGACGTCTCTTCCTGAGTCCCGGGACAGTATTCAAATGGCCTATTGGGGCGGTCCCTTACCTGTGTGCTTTTAAAGCCCGGAGGTTAGACTTTCTTACAGTACTTACCCATAAAGTCCTGACGCAGACGCATCGCGGGCCACGACTGCTCCAGCTTCGGACGTTCCAGGATTATTTTAAGATGTTTACGGGTCTGGCCACACAACAGTCTGAGTGAACTGACTAATCATGAGACAACAACTAATTGATCCAGAGGACTGAAGGTTTATAATCAAGAGAAGATCCTGACATAAACTTTTCATTACAGTTCATGCTGTAGTGTTATGCGGAGTTTGTGATTTTGGAATTACAAAGTTTGTCGTGTTTGGGAACACTTTTAGTTTTCAGTCACTATCCCGATTCTTCGAGTTATAACTTTATTTGGGGATGTTGAGCTCCGTGAAGATGGAATCTCATGAAATTCCGGAATGGAATGCTTTCTACAGCGAGGCAAATGAAGTAAGTTTGAAAAAGTCTTTAATGTTATTTTGTGCATATTAAATATGATATATACATAACATTGTTTTATTGTTTGTATATATATATATATAAAGATAGAGAGAGAGAGAGATTTTACTAATTTGATGTGTGGAATTACGTTTGGTTGGATGAAAAGATAAAAACAAAAATAAAATAAAAAAGATGTTTATTTTCGTTTTCCCTTCCTCGCGTGGCCAAACAATGTGGTGCAGTTAAGCAAAAGTTTCAGTAGATATCAGGAGTTACCCAACTTTTACAAATTCAAAATAACATTTCAATGCTAAAGAATCTTCTATTACTTATTTAACGTAAATCGAGTCTCTTCTTTAGTGTCCTATTAATATAATGCATTAATGTTACATTAATGGAATATATAGCGATTAGTAAAAATGTATTATTTATGTTTTTAAAAGGCTATATTTAGTCTAGCTCTCAAGTCGTTGTAGTTTTACCCTACAGACTTTTCTAATCGTCATTTATTTCTATAAAACTCCAGGCCTTTATATATTTTTATTTACTAACCAAACTGTTGTTTTAATAACGTTTCGAATTAAAGAATTGCTGTAAGTGTTGTTTTACCGTCTAATTTACGAACAAGCGCTTATAAATAAATGTATATGTTATAAAAAATGTTATAAAAATATCATTGAAATAGAATCTTGCATTAAAATGTTGAACTTAGTGTAAAATTTACAGTTGCATTTGACTAAAACTGTTTGTTGATTGTTTTACACTTTTTTATTTTATTTATAAGTAGATGGCAAAGTTAAAGGAAACACTAACCAAAACCTGTTATTTGTTTGTTTTAGATGTATTCCTCTCCCAGCGCCATGAATTCAATGAGCAGCTTGAACAGCTACATAAACCTGAACTCGGCCTGTTCCACATCCAGCATGAATATGGGCTACCCCAATGCAGGTCTCAACAGCAGCCCATTGACGAGCATGGGCGGAGGCCCCAACCACATGAGTCTGTCCCCAGTAGGCTCCTCACTGAACCCCAGTTCTCTGACCCAGCTGGGCTCCTCTGCCTCCTCCCTGGCTCCTCTCTCCCACTACCAAAGCATGAGTCAGCCAATGCCCCAGATCAGTTACCCCTCTCCTACCTCCCTAAACCGGACTAAGGAGGTGCCAAAGCCATACCGTCGTTCCCTGACTCATGCCAAGCCACCATACTCCTACATATCCCTCATTACAATGGCAATTCAGCAGTCAGGCAATAAGATGCTAACGCTCAACGAAATCTACCAATGGATCATGGATCTGTTCCCATACTACCGTGAGAACCAGCAGCGCTGGCAGAACTCAATCCGCCATTCTCTGTCTTTCAACGATTGTTTTGTAAAAGTGGCGCGGTCGCCTGACAAGCCTGGCAAGGGCTCTTACTGGGCGCTGCATCCCAATTCTGGCAACATGTTTGAGAATGGCTGCTACCTGCGTCGCCAGAAGCGCTTCAAGATCGAGGATAAATCTGGGAAGAAAACCACGACAAAGTCCCAGGAGGGTGGAAGTGCCAAGGCTGGGCATGGCGAGGGAATGCAGGAGGAGCACAGCCCTGCCACAGGCTCAGAGGGTGCAGAGTCTGCCCATTCTGACAGCTCTCATGCTGGGTCTGCATCAGAGGAGCAGCAGAGGAACATGGTGCAACTTGATTGTGCATCTCAGACATCCAGCCTCTCTCACAGCTCACCTGTGCCTATTCCATCTTCTGTGTCCTCCTCCATGCCTACATCCAGCTCTCACCTTCACTCTCAGGGCATGGGTGGCAGTCCCCACCTATTGGCCAGCCCAATGCAGCATCTGGATCTTCAGAACGACCCACTGAAGTCCATGGACCCCCACTACAATTTCAACCACCCATTCTCCATTACCAATCTTATGTCCAATGAGCAGAAGATGGACCTCAAGTCATACCAGGACCAGGTGATGGCTTACAACAGCTATACAACATCTCCTGTGGCCACCAAACAGATATATGACAGTGCAGGCCCATCCGCCATTGACTCTGGTGGCTACTACCAGACCCTCTACAGCAGGTCTGTCCTCAATGCATCATAATGCATCTGCCACACAACCATAACTTTTTGAACTCTATAGCCTAATGGCTGTCAGCATTTTGCATTCTCACAAGCTTCACAGAATTACACTGGCATCAATAATGCTTTCTTAAGCTTGTGTTCCTGCAGAGAGAAGCTTTAAGCCTTTTTCGTTATTTTTCAGAAAGTCTTAACTCTCATATTTTCAGGAATAAAACTTTAGGTTTTGGATGTAACAAAGAAAATGTATAAAAATGATGTGACATGTATATACTGTTTGCAAATGTTTGAGGGAGCAGGAGACAGGCATTTATTTATGAAGGGAAGAATTTAATATATCTTTTGATTTTGTGTTGTGAAGTTACATTAAACAATGTGATTATAAGACAACATGGGACATGGGCATGATGTTACAGGGAAGATATTGTGTCTTGTGTTACAGCAATACACACATTCAGTTTAAGTGCACTAAACACAGTGCAACACTTTTCTCTAAAGAGAGCATGTATACTAATGTTTATTCCTTGGAGAAGCTGAAGAAATTACTTTTTTACACTTTACACCATTAATGAAGTCTTTCTGTATATTGCGCGTCTCAGTGGAGATTTTTTATTCTTTTTTTCTTTATTGAAGATTCTTTGTAAAGTATAGACTTAAAAGTTTAACAAAAACAGCTAAAACTGTGGTAAACCCAACTATTTTTACCAAACAGCCCTTTATTATGAACAGGGTTAATAACGTTCACAAAAGGTTAAATACTTACAAATACATTGTTGTTTCAGTCAAATCTAAACTACGATCAGAGGACAATGTCGTAAGGGCCATTTCCATACAGTACTTTGCACTAATGACCCCTCAGTTCACTAGAACTGGGAAGGGGTGAGATCCTTTGTAACAACAGGGCTTTGCAAATGCCTTTACCAGAAAATTATGCAAACCATAATGGAATCACCATGTTGTGTTCAGGGCTCATAAAGAGACTTTTCAAACCTCTTTCAAAGATTTAAAACCAGTTTTAATGAAAGATGTCATGTTAAGCCATCATGTCATGAACTTCTTGCAATTTTTTTTATACTTTGTAAGAAAGCAGGTCAGAATTTTTGTTCTTGTACTGTTAAGTCTTAAAGAACTATGTTTATTTAAACCCAGCTCCTGTCAGTTGGGTTTGGAAAAAGTGTCTTAATATTAATATATATATATATTGCTATATGTGGTTGATTGTTTCATGGTATGTTCATTATGTTGTTGTTCTTTTCTTATTAAAAAAAATTAAGAGATTTTCGCATTGAGTATTTTTTACTACTACAAAATATCAAAAGTTTTAATATCATCCAACAACACTGAACAAATTAATAAAATGGATCATAAGATCTAAACTCATAAATGTTAGTTTATGAGTGAAATAAAAGTTTCCTACACAGATACAATCAGCATCTATGTAAAAACAGCAGTGATTCCCAGAACAGCTTATTATTAACCGAAATTTATAGGGCAGTAGAACAGAAGGGCATGGAAAAAAGCAACAGATCTGTGCATCAGAGAGCTGGATAATACAATTTAACTTTAAAAACACAACTTTGATATCAGTTTATATATTTCTAAATAACTGGAATTTCTAAAAAAAAAAACTTTTTTATATAATCTGTAAAAATCTTGCAGACATGTTCCATATGTCAGGATAACAACCCTGAGCATCCATCTGTAATGAATATTGACATCATTTATACCTTAAGACACCAAATAAGCTTTTTGTAATTTACTTTTTGATATGTGTTTTGTGTTAATTTTATCCTTCAAAAACACGCTTTATTGAAATCTGGCAATCTCTGCTTTCACTTTTTTCCTCAGTTTAATAGTGGGCCATGTTGTCAGCTCTGCTCTTTTTTCTTTATCACAGAGAGATGTGAAACCATTCTCAGTTGTCACGTTGTTCTGTAGAGCTTTCTCAAAGACGGTGCCGATTGCATGCAAAAGCGAAGGCAAGATGAAAGGGACATGGCTGGAAACAGAGAGAGAATGTAAAATAGACTCTGCCCTGGGTCTCCTGTTGGGAATCTATAGAAGCTATTTCTTCATGAGAAACACAAAGGGACCTTGCTGCTGGAGCACTGAGTTGATAAGATAGCCACTGCTGTGCTGATATGGTTTCCCGGGTGACACAATGGCAAAATAGGGACAGGCAACAGAGGGCCCTTCCCATCATGACTAACCTGGAACTTACCTTACAAATTATTGACCCAAATACAAACTTGTGTTCCTTCGATTCTAATGGTTTTGTGGCTTGTGAAAAATGGCTGTTAAATACAGAGCCTTTGGTTTCACAATCATGAGCCATACCAGGTTCAGAAGTTTCAATAGTTCACAGTGTTCCCAAAGCACAACAGGTGCCTGGCAGTGATGCTAATTGTGGAAAAACACGCATGACAGTTGTGACGCTGGCTTTTTACAGCACAGAGTGAGGGTAAGTACCAACTTCCGTTCTTGCAGTATTGATACTCAGTGTCATGAGCCATAGCCCTACTGATATGACACCACACTGATAAGAAACATTTGTTAGAGGACCAGAACTATATATAAAACACTCTCAACTCCTTAGCTTCCCTCAGCTTCAACCATGTTTTATGACTGGCTATGCCTTTCCAATTTAAAAAACAGAACTGAGCATAAATTGAGCATGAAGCAACAAAAGGTGCTTCACAAGGTTATAAAGAACCATTTTTGATGATATGCTTCCATAAAGAACCTTTAGGATCTGTAGAACCTTTTTGTTTCACAAAAGGTTATTTGTATTGGACAAAGCTGTAGACCATAAACATTAAACAAAAAAATGGTTTATTTAAGAACCAAAAGGTTCTTCTTTGGCACTGCTGTGAAGATCCTTTTGCTGTGAAGAAGAGTGAAGAAGAAAATATGGAGACATTGAGAGAAGGAAATATAAAATTGAGGAAAAGTGAAACACGATCTTGGCTGTCCCAGAAGATGTTCTATGCAAATGACAAGCAGAGCATCCTTAACTGTATCCTGTAGGTGAGGTGTGTTTGTTGACTTTTGCTCATGTTCTCTAAAGACATGCTTAAATGGGCCTCATATTGCTCCACCCTGTTTCAGCCACAGGCGATTTCTTGAGTGTCAGGTTTTTAATCTAGGTGTGCTTCAGGGCAGGTGGTTTTAGGATTTTGTTTTTCTTTTTTATAGGTGCTGACATCTGAGTCACTCCTGGTCCATTTACATGTCATTTTCAGTTTGAATACTTCTCAATGCAACCATAATTACATTCATTTAAAGTATTTGCATATTAAGCAATTTTCTTCTGAAATGGAATGTGCTAATTTAAAAATACTTTGTTGCATTTGACACTGTAAAAAAAAACAATTTAAATAAAGGCGGTTAGTTTTGTTGGATTGTTTTTATATATGTGTGTATGAGCCTTAAAGTTTTAAGGCTTGTTGTACTGAAGTACAACAAATGCAAAAGTTTATTATTGACCCCTTTTTAATATACTTTTGCCCTCACTGTCTATGGTGGTTATGGGCATACAAATAATGCAACTGTTGTTGTTTAACACATTGTGACACATTGGCTGTTTGGTTCTTTGTGTACAACAAATTTCTAAGAAACTGAGCCAACAAAGAGCAAAAACAAGAGTGAGAGACAGAGAGAGAGAGAGAGAGAGAGAGAGAGACCGAGACACACAGAGACAGAGAGAGAGAGAGAGAGAGAGAGCATTCATAGTGCGTAGGCTAGAGGTAGATAATAGACTGGACTTTGCTCTATGGCATGCTGTGGTTTAAGGTAAAATGGCTGCTGATTAGGCCAGACAGCCGAGCAGCATGATTAAATTTTCCTTTCATAGAGGGAGATTGATCTGGGTTTGATGACTGTGTCAACAAAACAGAGGCCTGGTGTTCTCTGTGTCACTGTAGGCCTCATAGTCAAATGCAGTTAGACCACAAGCATTACAGCTAATTGATACTTGCATGCTTTAAAACCTTCACACAGCTTTATTGTAATTTCCATTTCCAGTGTCAAATACATTTTATACCATTTTAATCAAGATTCGTATGACTTCTCAATTAAACCTTTATTTGTCTGGTACTTTAAAGGTCTTCATTAAACTGAAATTGCAATTTAAAGGAATATTTCTGATAATAACATTTATATATTAGGAAATTATGATACTCATGTTTAAACAACTGTTTTTTAAACAGAACAAAGTAAAAATATATTTTGTGTGACTGATGACCAAGCAGTGTTGAAACTGATTTTTGTGTCAGAAAGGTCTAAAAGTCACAGACAGAACAAAGTGAGTAGATTTCTCTGTGTGTGTGTGTATGTGTGTGTGTGTTTGCATGCTCTGCTGATTTATGGGGCCTTGGATAGTGGCTGTCAAGTCAGGCTGTGTTGTCTTTTGGTCTAGTCGACACTGACACTTTCTTCCTGATCTGTCCCTTAACATGTTCACATGGACCCCAGATGTGCAAAGACATTCCAAGTGAATTCATTCTCATGGCACATTCAAACACACACAAAACCTCAACTTTCACCTTTGACCTCCTCACACTTTAAAATCAAACAGATTAATAGATTCTTAGATACTTGCAAAAGTCTGCATCTTGTGTATTATTTATAAATGGTTTTTTTTAAGGTTTATCCCTGTAAGCATTTACACTCTCACTAGTTTATTAGTTTTGTCCACAAACATTTTATAAAATATAGAATCACATTCATCATAATTTTTTTAAATCATGAAATCATATAATATACATAAAATTAATTTGAGTAGCAAAAATAAAAGATAAAAAATTGGGAATATGCTGGCATTTATAAAGACCTATTGTAATACTGATATATCACTATTTCGATCAATGGTTTGTAAAAAAAAACATGGCAAATAGCCATATTTTAATATCCACCTGCACTTCCTTAAGTAATAAAACCTTGCCCATCAGAGTGATAGTGAGTTGTGTAGTAAACTGAAATTGACATGCTAAGGTTAGTGGGTCTGAACTAGATTAGAGTGGAGTTTGACCAACAGACTTCAATGAATGTCAGTCATAACACAAACAGAAAAATATAGCAGACTGATAACAGTCAGGTGCAGACACATTGTCTTCAATTATCTGTTGAAGCGAGACACACCCTCTTTTCCTGTTCACACATGTGCATCCAGACCATCAGAGAGACAAGCTCCACCCCCTCATGTATGACCTCATCCAGATGGTGAATACTCACATGAATTGTTACATCAATGGTTCAATCAATTATTAATTATGTGAATTATGTGAAAGTTCATCTTAGCTTAGCATTCCTCTAGAGTTTACAGTGTTGTAGAAACATGTTTCAAAAGCAGTAAAAACAAAGTGTTAGCCTTCACCTAAACAAACATGAAATATTTTCTTATCCTATTGATACTGCTAGACATGAGACTGTTAGAATGTTAAGACATAACAAAAATGTTATAGAAATTATCTTAACAAGGTTCAGACAAGTTAAACTATTGGCTACACACAAAATTTGTTAAAACAAACCAAAATCATGTTTTACAAATGAGGGACAATATTATTGTCTGTAGTCAAACAGTCAAGCTGAATCAGTCGAGCTTAGCTTATATTTCTTATATTGAAACGATTGCTTACATAGAAACTTAAAGAATATTGTCTTTACCAGATGTAAATATATACAAACCTCACTCAAAGCTTTTAATAAAATTTGCCAAATCACTCTTTTATCTTGTGATCTTATTTAATTTATTATCTTATTTAGTTTAGTGGAACAGTGAGGAACTTAAATAGGAAAAACCCTTGAATGATTGATTCCTTTCAAGTGTGTTGTTTGTTGTCATGTCATTTGTTTAAAAGCAGCCTTTAATTTGCATATGTCACTCCAGGGGAACTGCAGATAAACAATTGTTGGAGCGTTCCAGTCCATCTTGGCCAACTGAGTGAAGTGTTGAATCGACTTTGCCTTTTTGCCTGTGGCCACAACTGTAGCTCGTGATAATTGCATTTGAAGCATAGTGACATATTACACCTCACTAACACAGCACTCAGATAAGATGGTCAGATAAGTGTGTCTGGTAAAAACAGGTGAAAGCATCTTAAGTCACTGAGGTGGGAATGTATCACCAAGTTCTCAGACCTGCTTTTAACATTCAAGCCCCTTTCACAGTCCTGTTATTCGGGGGGTTTGTTTTCGTGCCCTGCCAGTCTCAGGTTCCCCTCGTTTGCACCAATTAGCAATAACAGGACCCCAGCTGGGCCAAATGAATGGTCCACCAGCACCCTCCCCCCCTTATAGTGGCACAAGGTTCTAAAAACAACACCCTTGTGTGAGGAAGACAGAATCACATCGTTCACTATCCGTTGTGCTGGAATGTGTCAAATGCTTCCCGTCCTCATGCACTTACACATTCTCTCATGTCTCCTGTCTCACACATACGCACAAACTTACATCTGCACATTCATACACCACCTCACACACACATTACCATGTATATTTATCTAACAGTAAAGGGCCCACATTTGTCTATTACCACATTTGGCTTCTTTTTTACTTCTGCAACATTACCACAAACTATTGCCAATGTAACATTAAAAAAACAGTAAAACAAACCTTCTGAGGTGTTTATAAAATTACTAGAATTATTCATTATTAATTAAATGTTCAAAATAATTGTCTTCTGTACTGAAGAAATTTAACAATATCCTATTCACTCGCTTTTTATATCTGTTTTTAGGCTTCTGGGGTCAATAAACAGCTTAGCTGTGGCTGGAAAGGTGGAGGAATGGAGAAGAGAGGCAGAGGTATGAATAGGGCTAATGTCCTCTCAAGTTGTTGCTCCTGTAATGCGCCTGATACACAAATATAATGTGTTTGCATCTGCATTTTATTTCTCAATAAAATGTAATTTGTGTTATCCTATTAAAACTTTGACACCAATGTACAGGTGCTCTATGTGGTTGCCAGAGCATTTCTATGCAGTCGCTAAGGTGTTCTGAGTGGTAGGTAACTTGTTAGTTGGTTGTTGTTAAGGTGTTACTTGTTAGGTTGCAAGAGTGTTTTGTGTGGGTGCTACACCATTTCTGTAGCTCAACAGGTAGAGCATTGCATTAGCAACACAAAGGTTGTGGGTTCGATCCTAGGGATTGCAAGTACTAATAAAAATGTAGAAAAGCGCCTGCCAAATGAATAAATGTGAAGGTATTGTTCTGTGTGGAATATACAAATGGCGGTTCAGTTTGTTCAAATCTGCAATCCATAGCAAACACCACTAATGATGGTTTTCCCAAGTCATGTGTTTGAGTTTTCAAATGCTCACTGTTGTTGGGCCAGTAAAGTCTTATAATTAGAAAATTACATATTAAATGGTTATAGTTCAGGGAAGAGATTTCTGGTTTATGGACAAACAGCAAAGCAGTGTTTGGTGAACTGTCAGCCCCTGTGCTTTTAACACCGTATAAAGGTGGAGAACGTTCTCCTAAGAGCATCCCCTCCTTACCATCATCATCAATGAGGCCTTCTTCTCAATGAAGTCTGCTCCTAAAATACCTGTTCTCCCTTCTCCCCCCAGCCTTCCCCTCTTTCACTACCCACTGTCTAAACAAACAACCTGAGAGTCTGTTTTGAAAGTACCCAACATGCTCATTTATGTCTCATTAATGTAAGCTTTACAGGTGATATTTATAAACACCTCAAGAGCTGCTTTTTCTTAAAAAGCTAAAGGTATCTGACCAAACGAATGAATCTGTCTATCCCTCTCTCTTTCTTTTCTTTTTCACTTTTGCATTCCTGCCAGTAGGACCAAACCACTGGGGCAACTTTCCTGGCTCTGCAGGACCCTGGACAATCGCTTCTTTCATTGAGGGCAAAAAATTTGGCCCCTGGCTCCTTCCTAGCTGTTAGGCCGCAGGGAGAATTTCTCTGCCTCTCACTCTCTCCAGCACCCACCTTCACAAAGCTACCTTTTACAGGTTTATATTTAGCCCCCTTTTTCACCGCTGTCCATTTCTTAGGTGCGGGCAGTTGTGTAGAATGAAATTAAAACATTTCTACACGGTGAGGTTCGCAAAAAACATTTGGAAAGTATATGCATGAGGAAAACAGGGGCCAGGAGTGATGGTTTTCCTCGGTAGTTCCCGTAAATGAGCTGTGTACTTTATTCAAATGAAGGAAAGGTAAAGGCCTAAAAAGGATGATAAACACAGAAAGGTAACAGAAAAAGTTAAAAGGTTAAATAAGGAACAGGGACTGGTGGATGCATTGTGTCCCGTATAACAGATTTTTGTAATGTGACAGAAACTGAAAGACACACATTGCATATCTAAACTGTACATCTATTAGATAGCAACTGTATATGTCAACCCATAATAGGGTCATATTGCATATATTTATATATACATATATGTATACACCATATAATATCATGTATTCTATATATATGTATAGAAAAGACAATATTGACAAAGACTTATATAAAAACCTTTATTAAAAATGATTGTACAGGATGGATTAATGCTGAGCTCAGACCTGTGAAGCTCTACCACAACTCCATTCTTCCCTGTTGCTTTTCTGTCTTGCATCCTGGTGTCATGCGGGACTTTTTTTTCCAAGAACTTGTGAGGATTTTCACTGAGCTCACAATGTGTGCTCATTCATGACTCACGGCTGCCTGAACTTCACTCCACCTTTTAGCCTTCTTCTTTTGATCTCTCTCTCTCTCTTTCTCTCTCTCTTTCTCTCTCTCTCTGTGTGTCTAACTCTATCACTCATCTCTCAAACATCCATTCAGTTTTGTTTGTTTTAGGGTTACTGTTTCGGTTCTCTTTAAATTATTTTACAGATTATTTTACAGATTATTATTTTAGTTCACTTTATAAATTCATTGAAAAACACTCAAATTATATCATTACAAAATATAATTATAGTAAATGTGACTAATTGAATTGAATTTGATTTGTACCATTCTGCTGTATGATATTATAATATTTATAACTCGTCACTCAAAACATGAAATTGAAAAACAAGGCAGAATCAGGGGCGTTAAATGATTTAAGCAAAAAACTTAGGTTTCCTTCCATCAAATGGGTGCGGTGTGCTTGACACCTTTGCCTGACTGTGAGTTTGTGTGTGAGTTGTGCGAGAGACAGAGAGAGAGTGTATTTGTGACACTGGCTGGATGGTGTACGTTCGCTGTAGTGTGGCGCACACAGTTCTGTTCTGTTTGGTGCTCAAAGCGCTTTCATTCGTCCAGAGACTGAGGCGGAATTAGTGATACGGCGGGTGATTTTTCACTGCTCCGGGTCTTCCGCTCCAAACCAAATAAATAACACAGACTCATTTACTGTTGTTGCTCCCAAACTTTTACTTTCTCTATCTCTCATACAGACATTCCACAGTGAATAAATTACCTTCCCCACGGCAAATAGGGAAGGATAAATAGCATTTTGATGCTTGAACTTGTGTGGGTAAATTCAGTAAACTTTACACAGAGACCAGAATCGCCATACCTTTGCAAAGTCCTAACCTTAACTTTCCAGCATCGCATGGGGAAAGTATTCTTACCTGCCTGGAAGACTAATGGCCGGATAAAGAACAGCTATCTATGCTAAGCTGTTTTTATCCTTAATTTTTTCAAAGATGATAAATAGGACATAGGCATCACCAAGGTCTCCAAGCATCCTGTAGTTGACCTATTGCAGATGTAGTTCATTTTATTTACCATAGATGTGTTCCACTAAAGTTTGACACTTGGAAAGTCTGTGTATTATTACTTTATTATCTAATCTCTTTTAAGTGAAGTTAAAGCTTTTCCTTAAAAAATGTGATTGTGCTTTTAAAAAAAACAACATTTTCCTGGTTTGATTATCTGATACAATGGCAACACTTCTGTGTGTCTTAAGTGTCCAAATATGTTTTGGGGCCACTGTACACACTCACACAAATGCATGAGGGCCTATATATGCTTTAATGCTTACACACATTTACACATACATGCATGTTGCCACACCAGTGACATAGGAGCATAAAGACAGGGTTTGGCAGGGCAGAGTAAGAAAGCAGGTCTGCATAGCAGCATCCTCTGGCAGTTTCCTTCAAAACATCCGCTCCATGAATCAGACATCTTATTTACCAGCTCTGAACCACCCCTCCCCTCACCCCTGTTCTGCAGGCCTCTGGCCCTCTCTGGCTCTCAGTTCTGCCTCATATGGAATAAACAATCTGGTGTGCCACTTTCCTCCAGACAGTCTGGTTCTAACACTTTTTTACAGTGCCCATATGTAATGAAATGGAAAATAAATGCACTCAAATTATAGCAGTTGGTTGAAAAAACAAAAATATATGTGTATCAGCTTATTGGGATCTTTGGCCAAAAGCTACAAATTTTAAATTATTCTCCATTTTATTTCATTGCTGTTGAAATACTTGAAATACTAAAGAAACCTTTCTTGTGATTTTTTTTACATATATTGTTTCTTTAAACTCTTGTTCTGTAAGCTCTTTTATTATCTATTGTGTTGGTGCTATATCTATTTGTGCTGTGGTTTAGGTGGCTGGGCGATGCAGCACTTCTCTGTGTGGTTAATGGATAACTGCAACAGTCCAGCGGCCATGATGGAACGTTGACATTTCACTCCGATTATTCATCCGCCCCTTTGTTCTGAGTGTTTGCTAATGGCCTGGGCACTGGGCGGAGTGCTCGGTAGATGGAGAGACATGAGGAGGAGGGGGACAGGAAAAGAGAGACAGAGAGAAAGATGTGGGGTATCTAAGGAACACCCCACTGTTTGTTTGTCATGTTTGCTTAATATGGCATGTAGGTGAAGGGTTTTAGGGACCAAAGTGACCTGCACTGTGATAGAATACCAGCCAAGACCCTTATAGTGTGATACACCAAAACGTAGCTAAAAACACGGTGCATGTAAATAAACACTATTATGAGCACTACAAATAAATTCAGGCCAGTGTATTTAAGGTCACACAATGTGAGAAAATGCTTTGTCAGGAAAATAAAAAACGTGTTTCATGTGGTTTATATCTAAACTAATTGCCATTATTCAATAAAAAAATATAATATTATATAACTCAGCTGCCTGTTTATGGTCAGTATATTGTATATAAAAAAAATCTAATTTGTTTAGGACCAAGATATATTGCAACAATTTTTTCAAGACAATTATTATGCCTGGGCATTTTACTTTGAAGTGTTTGTTAACCGCACTGATTTACTTTTTTATACTGTTTATTTTACTGTGTTTCAGTAAAAATCACATGGTTGTGTTTTTGTCACCATAAATTAAGCATTACATAAAGATATACAAAAACTAGTGTTGTAAAATTATTTTAACTGTTTTCGCATTCATAAATGTTAAAGATGTGAAAAAGATTTATACTGCAACCTATATTGTCTGATTTTCTAAATTATGCATTATAGCATGTGGAAGATTAGCTTAGTTTCAGGTTTCTTCATGTTGATTTTGGTGTTCTTAACTAATTCTAAATCTAATTGTTCCCACAACCTTATCAGCACAGGGGTGGAGCCATAGATGGACTAAAGCTACCAGCATAGAATAGAGAAGGGAATGGAGGGAGCTCACTCAGGTAAATACAATGCCTGACCGCTCCAAAGAAACAGGGGGATTGAGAACAGAGAGAGAGGGAGAGAGAGAGATAGAAGAGAAAAGAGCGGTTGGTCAGGTTGAAGGTATTGTACCTACTATTTGCTCACCCAGCAGGCAGATGGTTCTGTTCATTGACACCTGTGCAGTTGATTAGACAAAACTCCTACCACAGACAATAAAGAGACCAGACCATGTGTTTGGCTTTCAAAATGTTCGGTGCATTAGATGATGCATAATAATATTTCAATATAATAATATGCTGTGAAGAGGGGGGAAGCAAAGTATATTGAATCAATTTAAAAATCACACACGTTGTGAATAAAAAAGC
>JBAJNP010003363.1:0-40165 GCA_036877545.1 Yasuhikotakia modesta
AATGAATCTAAAATATATGAAAGTCTAATGTTTATCAGTACATTACAGAAAATAATGAACTTTATCACAATATGCTAATTTTCTGAAAAGGACCTGTATATAGCAAAACTGATTTTTTTAATTGAACACCTAAAATGCATTAAAACCCGTTAATAGTGTTGTTTTAGAGTAAGAATATTTCAATAACTCAATTTTGACCAAAATGTCAGATAGATAGAACCTTGTAATTCTAAGGTAGCGATTTGTTGTAGCGATTTGTGAACGACTTTCAATGATGTTACTCCATGTTGTAGAAAACAAATTGTTTTTTGCCGCTAGTATAACTATGTACTATACATACTTTACTATATACTATATATACTATACTATATATTATACTATATATACTATACTGTATACTATATATTTGACAAAGGTGAAAAAAAACCCAGTCTGGGCTCACAACACCATTTATGCTTGGAGTCAGCACGGTGGGTTAAAAGGTTTGGTTTCAGCAGGACCTGACACGTTTTTCCATCCATCATTTATGTGTCTTTGTGTGTACACAAACATATCATAAAGTGTAGGGAAATTGCTAAAATTAACTTTTCCTCCATCTTTACACACAACCCACTACAGCAGGTGAATCACATGCACTCCGTTGATTTTTCTTCCATTTGCAGTCACTCGCGAAATTTGCAGCTTATTTGCATAAAGGTAAACATTTTTAATGTTTGTCATGTCACTACCATCAATCAGCACCCCTAAATTTTGTCGCCTGTGGTCTCTGCCGCTCGTGTCGCCAGAAGTCACCAGCTCTCCATTGAAATAAATTGCTAAATAACATAGGTTTCACAGTGGCAGCCTGCAGACAGTCTGCTTGTGTGGTTACACTTAACAGCTGTCATTCAAAATGATGGTCTGTTTGGTACAAAGCGCATTGTGCTTTGCTCATTTACATTCACTTACAACAGCAGCCCCCACTTCATGGTTGGTCTGCATATGCAGAATGTCGTACTGTTACCTCTTTCTTAAGGAGACGACAGCTTGCTGTACCCACATGCTCTCTATAGCAGTCCAATTGTGCCTGCTATGTTATTCACTGTGCGATTCAGGCCTGTGTCATATAGGTTAGAAATCATCCAGAGCCTGTCTGAACCAATGATCAGTCTTGCTTGAGCCTGTTTAGGTTGGTTGCAACAGTTTGGGCATTGTAATCAGGGTGGAATCAGCCTCTGGTAGCTATTAATTATTTAGTGGGGTTACAATCTACAGTTTTCACACTAGCTGTCTTCTGTTATAACAGCAGCCCAACACCTCAGTGTGGTGGTCTGCTTGCTTAAGCATGGTTTGCTTTGCCAGCATGTTCCTGACCTCCTTTTAAAGCAATTGCTACTCTTTATTTAAAAAATTACATGCCATCATGCCTGGGGTGAACAGTCTAGCCTACAGATCTACTAGTCTCAATGTTAGGATGCAGGTTCAATTGATTACCATTAATGCATGGATGAACATTAACAATGAGAAATATTTTAATAAATGTTAAAAATAGAGACTTATTGTAAAGTGTTACCAAATACAATATTTTTTAGGTATCAAGCTAAATATTTGACTTATAAAGGTATGAACATCATGTAGGTTATCAGTCACAATTGCTATCTGTCACTCTTTAAAGTCTTTGAAGGGTCAGGATCTTTGTCTGTGAGTTGTTTTGCCAAGTTGGCTGTATTAACTTTTGATCTACATTAATTTCAGACATCTTTTACTTCTTTTTCTGCTATTTATGACATACTTTTCTAGTATCAGTATACCTTGAAACAAAGTCAGACACCTGTCTCAGGAGTGCTCTTGGCTCATATTTCTGCTCTAGCTTTTCCGACCAGGTTTGTCAGATGTTTTAGAGCAGAGTGCATGTGAGTCACAGTTACTCATGGCTATTTGGAAGTGCTAAGGCCCTGCTAAAACACTATTAGCTGGAACACTATCGCAGTTTGTTGGCAACAGGTGGGATAAATAGTTCTTTCTCAGGCTCTTGGTCATCATGTGTCACCATAAAACAAGGGTAACCATTTCGTTGAAAAATGGGCAATAGAAGTGGTTCCCTGAAGTGAAGTGGAGAGGGGGATTTACATATGCTGTTTTGTTGTGCCAAAGAGAGATGGCAGGCTGTGGCCAATAATGGACTTTACAAGCAATCTTTTGCTTAAAAAATTAAGTGCAAGCCTAGCCTCCATACCTGGAGGATCAGCATGTACTGATATGTACTGACAATACATTGGTGGTGTTGTACACACACTGTCAGAACAGAGCCTTGTTCAAGTTGGCACATCTCCAGTTGTTTGAACCATGGAGCAGATGCTTTTGAGGAACAGAATTCTTGTGGGCAGTGGAGACTCCATTCCATGTTATTTCAGCTAATCTGCAGAGAGACCTGCTGTCTTTAGCAGGGCAGAGCACTTGGTCTTGCCATGTGACTGACTTGCTGCCGGCCAGTCAGTAAGCACTGGGCACTTGCTTTGAAGAGGCTGGTTTTTGTCAGATAGGCTACAGATACATTAGTAGTATTTAAACTAATGAAAGCAATGTTTTTGAAAATCATATGGATATCCTATACTAAAAACAAAAAAAGATTACTTTTAACCAATGGTGTGAGTTTGAGGCAGGACTACCTATTTGCCTGATCAAGGTAGAAACCTGTTAGGAAGCAGTCATTATTTCTGCTGTTGTGTTTGGTTTTGGTAGTGGCACTAAACTACAACAATATTTTTTTAAATGAAAACTAAAAGACTTTAAAAACACAAGAACCAATATTTTATTTACAATATAACAGAATAAATGTTCAAACAGAGAAATTACAATTTTATGCAAAAAATAGCTCATTTTAAATTGAATGCCTGCTACAGGTCTCAGAATAGAGGGGGCGGGGGGCATGTTTACCATGGTGTAGCATCTCTTTTCAAAACAGTTTGAAGATGTCTGAGAATGAAGGTTATCTGTAACTCCAGAAGTTTTGATGTTGGAATTTGGTCCCATTCTTGCCTGATGCAGCTTTCCAGCTGCTGAAGTGTTTGTGGTCATCTTTGACGTATTTTTGGTTTAATGATGCACCCAGTGATCTCTGTAGGTAAAGAATCTGGACTGCAGGCAGGCCAGTTTTAGCACCTGATCTCTTCTACTATAAAGCCATGCTGTTGTAATAGTTACAGTGTGTGGTTTTGCATTGTCCTGCTGAAATACACAAAGCCTTACCTAAAATAAAGGTCTGGAAAGGAGCATATGTTGCTGTAAAACCTTTTTAAACCATCTGGCTTTTGAACTGAACACTGATAACATGCTGGAAAGTCCCCCTGCCCTTTAGCCTGGAGGACACAGTGTCTGGGATTTCCAACCTAAAATGTCAAATTTGGACTCATTTGCCCATAAAACATTTTTCTACTTTAAACAGACCATTTTAAATGAGCCGTGGTCTACAGCACACAATGACCCTTCTGGACCGTGTTCACATATGGTTTCCTTTTTGCATGGTAGCGTTTCAGTTGGCATTTGCAGATGGCACAGCGGATTGTGTTTACAGACAGCGGTTTTCCAGTATTCTGTATTTTGTTAATGACAGAATCCTGCTGTCGTAGGGCCTGTCGGAAGACAACAGGCAACCAGCAAAGGTCTTCGGCCTTGTCTCTTATGCACAGAGATTTTTCCAGTTTTTCTGAACCGTTTGATGATGTTATGCATCGCAGATAATGAGATTTGCGAAGCCTTCACACTTTGGCATTGAGGAATGTTGTTTTAAAATTACTCCACAACCTTTTAACGCACCTCTTCACAGATTGGAGAGACTCTGCGTTTCTAGGCATCACTTTTATAGCTAATCATGTACAGGCATGATGTCAATTAACTTATTTAGTTGTTACACATTCTCCCAGCTGAAACTTTTTAAAATTTCTTGTTATTTCAGCTGTTTGTTGCTCCTGTCACAACTATTGAGACCTGTAGCAGGCCAGGCAGAAAATTGTAACATTTCTAAACATTTGATATGTTCTCTATGTTGTACTGTGAATAAAAAATTGGCTTGTTTTTTTTGAAAGTCTTTCAGTTTTTATTTTATTGTAATTTTAAAAACATTTCAGCAATACCAAACTGTTCTGTAATCGCAGGAAACTGGCATGGAATTTGGCCGAAACGTCATAAACAAAGTGCTAAGAAAGAAGAAAAAGAAGCCCAGCATGGCATCAGCTATATTACAGGGGCTTGAGATACATTTTTATCTACCGGACACACACCAGATCATTCATCTCAGTGGAAGTTTCACAGCAGAAGAACTGTGTGTTGTGGCTGCTAAAAGGCTGGGTAAGTTTGTCTGTGGTTTTACACTAAATTGAATATGTGGTTGAAGTCATTATTGCGGAGCACAGATATAACACTACTATACAACAATGTTGTATCATTTTTCAGATATATCTCCTCTGTGTAGCAGTTTGTTCGCTCTCTATGATGAATATAGCAAGATCTGGTATCCACCAAATTACTCCTTTAACATTGATGAGACGACAAGACTGAAGCTGTACTACCGCATGAGGTATTGCCACACCTAATCTTTTCTTTCCCAGTTTTGTGCCGATTATACATGAGGTGTGAGTATGAATTTTGTGTCCAACTTGGCCACATTCTTTCTAAAGGAAAAAGAAGTAAATCAGTAATTTAATGCTGCTGCTGTAGTGAGTCTTGTGCCAGAGAAGGCAGTGTTATTTTCAGTGTTGGATTTGATTGGTGGAATGCTTAAATGTAATTATAGTATACGTATACTGTAAATACGAACAAAAGAGTGAAATATATATTTCTAAATTTGAATATATATTTATAAATAAAAATATATATTGTTACAAAATATGTATTAATATATGGCATTTTTGGGACAGGTTCTATTTCACAAATTGGCATGGGAATGTTAAGACATCTTTTCCAGTAAGCAGACACACTCTCAGTCGTGAAACTGGTTCTACGGGCACAGCGGTTCTAGATGTAGCTTCGCTGGCATATCTCTACGCACAGGTACGGTATCACGTGGCACTCAAGTGCATAAAACACTGACAATTGTCACGATTGTACTGGATCAAACTGACCCATGAGTAGTAATCTGCCTATTTAGTACAAACACTTAGGACTGAGATTTCCATTATAAAATACATTTAGTTGGTTTTCCTTGCAGAGGTGACTGTGTTCCAGTCGCTGAAAATTGCAGTGGCTTATTGTAGATGTGATTGTGTTTCAGGGTCAGTCTGACTTTCAGAGTGGTGTGGCACCACTGCGGGAGGCTCAGGATGAGAGCGATGCTCAGCAGATAGAGAATGAATGTTTGGGTATGGCTGTAATGGCCATTTCCCATCATGGCATTGATAAAGATCTTTCCATCTGTGATCTAGCCAAAAATTTTGAGTAAGAGCACCTTTTGAGTTTTTTTTATTCTGGTATTTGATTAGTTCATAAAATGTCCATTTAACAAAGATCGGAAAGAGCATGATTATGTACCTCTGTCCTGTGAAAGTTTGAATTATCCCACTGCCTTGCACTTGGTGGTTACCCGCCCCTCTCCAGGATGGGGCGAGTACTCTGGGTTTAAGCCAAATTCTGAGTATGGAACTGCCTCATACAGTATGCCAAATATGCCAAAATTATCATAACTGATTACATGTCAATGTATGTTAAAGACTACAACAGTTTATAAGATTATATAGCAAAGATGTTAAATTTCCATGTCAACATGCATTATTCATTGTTACTCTTCGTCTTTCAGGTACAAGAACTACATTCCCAGGGTTTTGTACCAGTCCATACGCCAAAGGAACATTCTTACACGACTACGCATCTCCAACGTCTTTAAACTGTTCCTTGAGGAGTTTAACAGGGACACGGTGCAAGGCAATAACATCAGCACTCATAACTTGAAGGTCAAATATATATCCACTCTAGAGACTTTAACTAAGCACTTTGGTCAGGAAGTGTTTGAGCCCTCGTCCCTGATCATACTGGAGAATGAGGAAAAGCTGACAGATTCCAGCTGTGAGGCTGGTGTTCGCCATGAGATCCTGGTGTCTGGAATCTCAGGCATACATTGGCGTAAAACCTTTTCTGAGGTAAGAAGGCTTCAGATGGAGAACGATGGAGATGGAGCTTTTCATTCCAAATGTCAATGTTAAAGAGATTATGTTCAAGGAAATCAAAACTTACAAGTTATACAAGTCTATTATTATGTGTCACAGATAAATAAAATGGTGTAAAGTAATTGTTATGACTAGACGATTTTTTTAAGATGTAACTGGCGCATATGAAACCACAATGCGCCAGTTACCTCTGTTTGGTTCTTAGGTGTTCTGAGCATGTTGCTATGCAGTTTGGTTCCTCAGTTAATACCTCTGTTTGGTTCTTAGGTGTTCTGAGCATGTTGCTATGCAGTTGCCATGGTGTTTTGAGTGGCACTTTGGTGTCTCTAGGTGGATGCTAGGGTGTCTGATAGTTGCTTATAGCAACAAATCTTTATGCTTACGGTTTAAGACAGTTCAAACAAAATCCCTAACCATAAATGTAACATGTATTTGTTTGAAAGATCTCTTCAGAGCCGTCGGTACATAAATCAAAGAGAGGTCAAAAAGATAACAAACTGAGTAAAGCAACAACAAATAAAGCAGGACAAGAAGGATGGACATTATTCTCAGACTTTCATGAGATAACGCACATTGTCATCAAATGCTCTGTGGTCACAGTCTACAGACAGGATGATAAAAAGATGGTGAGATTTCCTGTGAAATACGCCAGCAGTCACTTTGGTTTAATTTTGCGCAAGTGAAAACTTCCTTTATAAATGCTGTTTTGTCATTGCGATTGTTTTTACAGGAGATTCACTTAGCATCTCACAATGAGGCTCTGTCCTTTGCCAGTCTTGTGGATGGGTACTTTAGGCTAACAGTTGACGCGCATCATTTCCTGTGCAGGGATGTAGCCCCCATCTCATTGGAAATGAATGTACGAGAAGGCTGCCATGGGCCAATCAAGTTAGTGTATACACTCATATCACCATTCATATGGAAATTTGTTACAAATCTGCCATTTACATACACTAATTGTCTTTCAAACCTTTATGACTTTTTTCCATGGAAAACAAATAAAATAAAAGTGTGTTACTAAAAAGAAAGATTATGCTCATTTCAATATTCCAGATTTTAATCTTAGATTGATTGTAAGATTGGTAATCTTACAGTAAGAGCTGTGAAGTTTTATCAAACTTCAAATTTGGTTATTTGTTTTAGAAGTGAAATCACAGTAAATGTACTTAATATCAAACATGACACTATGTATCTTTACACATTAAATTTGTAAGTCAAAAGGATTTGAAATGAAATTAAGGCGGATAAATCGCATCAGTTAGTGTGTATCAATGATCAAATTCAAATAACCTTTAACATTTTGGAGAGGAATCTGATTAGAAAGATGATGTTGTGCCCCTCAGCTTTGATTACACCATACATAAACTTAAACAGGAAGGATATGAAGAGGGCATGTATCTGCTACGCTGGAGCAGTCACGACTATGATCATATTCTCATGACAGTCATCTGCAAAGAGGTACATATACACTACACTCTTCATAACTACTTAATATACTGTCACAAAACACAGATTTTAACTTTAGGTCATAGCCAAAAGGAAACACTGCATTCCTATGGAATCTATTGAAATAAAACAAATGCTTATTTTTAATAATGCTTATCTAAAGTTTATGTTTTTGTTCATTTATCATTTTCTGTATTATGGCTAATGAATCATGTTCAAAATGGAAGGCAGAGAGATTTTGTAGCCATTGTGGTTCTTACAGCAAAATGGTCAATGGGTTGGTGTATCAGTGCCATAATACAAATGGAATACTATAATACAGAAACACTATTCTTAAAATCTTATCCCCAACATCTGTACAAAGGTGTGGAACAGTAAGGTACAAACACACCATTTGAACTGAGATTATGGCATCATTTGTTTCAGATAAGCTAGGATGCAAATGAGGAGGGTTTAAAACAAAAATAGACTTGTAGATAAAACGGTACAAAATAAAACTTCTTTGCATAGCCAAAGAAGGTAGCCTAGCCTTTTTTTACAACATACAGTGGTGCATTTGATAACATTTGATGTTTATTAATCATAAATTATACTGGTATGTGTTGTGTGTTAGTATATAACCATATATAACAATTCCCTGTAAATAAATAATTTGTATTTGTAAATTATTTATTTAGTTATTATTTATTTGTATAATTTTTATTTTTTTAAGTATTAAATTTTATCTTTTTAGGAATATATATATATATATAGAAATGTATAGAAAATATATATAATTGGTGAAATGCAGGTTAAAAGAAGACAACCATATTAAATATTTTTGCATAACTGAATTTAATAAAAATTGACCATTTTATTCTAGCAAGACAACTATGGCGTCACCACCAAAACCTTCAAGAACTTTCAGATAGAAGTATGCGCACAGGGCTTTCAGCTGACCGGGACAGATGTAGTGAAGCCCACTCTGAGAAAGCTGACAGACCACCTGTCCAGACAGTGTCTCACAACAGATCAAACCAGCCTGAAACTTGAACGTGGATGCCCACCCCAACCCAGAGGTACTGAATTTAGAGACAATCTGTGGCACTGAGATACTGACGAAGGTGGATATAGCCTAAGGCTAATTACCTTGTTCATCTGTCAGTGGCCTCTGAGCTAGCCAATCAGGTAGAGTAAGGAATAGCCAGAAGATCTCTTGCGTGTATTTGACAAACCAAACCTGATTTGCTGGTTTTAACTCAGAGCAGTGACTCACACCTTTTATGTAGACACAACTGTTGGCAAAAGTAATTGTGGCTTGCTGTGCTATACCTTGACAAAATGACAGAAACATCATTTATTCATTTTGCTCTTTTTCAGAGCTCTCCAACCTCATCATGGTGACCAAACAAGACTCTGTGTCACCACCATCTTTCTTTAACCATCTTGTCTTTCATAGGATTCTCAAAGAAGACATTACCCAGGTATGTGGGTAAAAAACTGTGTGCTCATTTGCATAATGTAACTAAAGATAAACCTGTGTGTATTCACATTTCCTCATAATTAGAAGTTTATTTCCTTGTGCATCCATGACTACCCACTAAGATCAACTTTATGAAATAAACTATCATTAAGCACCCTGCACATTAATAAGTACTGTTTTTTCCCTTGTTGTGTTGCACTTTTTTTTTGCATTTTGTATCTTGTATCGTATCTGTCTTGTTGTACTTTGTGTTGCACCTTACATCAAAACCAATTCCTATTATTGTAGAGTGCCCTTTACTGTACCTGGCAATAAATTTGCTTCTGATTCTGATTTATCTGAACTATAGAAATTGGCTGGTATTGATTTGTATTGATGTTGTTTTGTGTAATACAGGAGACACACTTGGGTCAGGGTACCCGGACTAACATCTATGCTGGGAAGCTGAAGCTAAGGAATGATGATACAGACGTTTTAGACTATGAGGAGGTGAACGTGGTGCTGAAGGTGCTGGGGGCAGGGCATAAGGATATTTCGGTGAGTGACAGCATCATTTATAATATGATATGATTGTTTACTTGCTGTAACAGCTGTCACAAATGCTGTTTGACTTCTTTTAGGCCTTCTTGGACACAGTGAGCGTAATGAGACAGATATCCCATAAACACATGGTTTTGATGTACGGAATATGCATGCACAGCATGGACAGTAAGTGTGTTTGTTCTGCAGGCCAAAAATCTAGCATTATCTTTTTAGTTTTTTTTTATATATTTTTATATACTAAAAATATTTGAATTTTTAGTCAAATATTTCCTAAGAAAACAGACAGAGACTTTGTATAACAATTAGCATATGTGCTAATTGTTATACAATTCTGGTACATTCAACCATGGTGCTAATGCTGGAGATGATGGTTCGAGTCTTGCTTGTGTCATGTCCTGGTCCCCGCACTGTTTTTTGCAATGTACTTATACTTTGATACTTATTCTATGGTACTTCAGAACCGGTAATGCAGATGTGCAGAAATTATCATTGCTTATGTTTTGTTAGTTGTAATGGTGGAGGAATTCATCCAGCATGGCCCTTTGGATCTTTTCATGAGAAACCATCGCTCGGACCTCACACCCTCCTGGAAGTTTCAGGTTGCAGCACAACTAGCCAGTGTCCTGAGTTATTTGGTAGGACATTTAAGCTTGAGAATAAAACAGAATAAATACAGTACTTAAGTATGAACAAAGTCTTACTGCTTATAGAGATCCTATTTGTAATTCTCTTAGACCATGAATTTCAGACATATTTGGGTATTATGGATCTGGTATTTGGAATAACAGAATAGGATTCTGTCTTATCTGGTATTTAGGAGGATAAGAAGCTGATCCATGGTTATGTCTGTGCTAAGAACGTCCTTTTGAAGCGAGCTGGTCTAAATGAACAGGCTGGTCCTTTCATTAAACTGAGTGATCCTGGAGTGCCCATCACTGTGCTCAGCAGAGCAGGTAACACATTCATACACACTTACCAGCAGAGACACTGGAGGTCATGTTTAAATGTGTTTCTAATACTCCTGCTAGAGATTTCATGTGACTGTCACCAAATGTGGTGAGCATCATTCCAAGAAGAAATAAAATTGATTTGAACATTGATATAATATCACAGTCATAGAACCATCAGCTGGCAACAGGAAGTGTGTCACTTAATACTTAAATGGTGTCACTTAATACTAAAGTTTAAAATCCAAATTTCTTAAGAATTGGTCAAAATAATGTAGACATTTATATCTTCATAAATCTGTATCTATGTATATAACTATATCAATGTCAGAATAAATAGAAATAGCACCACCAAATGGCAGAAGGAAGTGCGTTACTTACAACAAGATTTAAGAGCCCTAAATTTTCCCCAGTCACTTCAAATTTGGTCAGAATAAAAGAGATTGAAAATGCTACATTGTGAATGGATTGTTAAGAATAGTGTTGCCATGGCATCCAGTTTGTGACAATAAATGGAGCAGGAAGTCTCTGATAGCTTCTACATGCGATTATACTGTATCACACAAGTAATTTACAACTTGTGAAACATTTTTGGTGTTGAGAGCTCATCACAATGATGGAGCTTGATATAGGGCCACAATGGACTATAAATAGACCACTTTTATTTACCCAGTTAAATACAAGCACCCATCATGCTTTGGTTCCAGAGAAGCTTCTTGTGGTGATGACACAGTAGTGCTTGGGTGTGTTATCGCTGCTATGACACCTATATTATGTCACCAATATTATTGCCATTATTTTAATATACTTCAAAATCTCTTGAGGCACAGTGATCCTGGTACAAGAGAGGAGAAAATGAACACTAAAGCAGCCAAGGGTGTTTCCCAGTCACCTTGGTTATTGAAGGGATATTGTAGGGATCATTAGACATTAGTTACTAACACAATTTTAAATCAAAAGTATTTGTTTACATAAGTTAATGTACAAGGAGCTAACAAAGAACTATTGTATTTGTATTAACTAACATTAACAGAGATTAATCTTTTAAACAATACTGTTCATAGTTGGTTCATGTTAGCTAATGCGTTGACTAATGTTAAGTTAAGTGTTACCGACATTATCACAGTTGACTAAATTTTATGTATGTTTGATGAATGGAATTTTCAGTGTCAGATCAATGCATGGCCATGACAGGAAAATTCAATTTAGACCCTTAATTAGAACATTCAATAAATGTTGATAGATTGTACTACAATAAATCTTTAACTACTAATGCTCATCACACATTTGTGGATAGAGTGCATTGACAGGATTCCCTGGATCTCACCGGAGTGTGTAAAAAACTTCAAAGCACTGAGTATTGCGGCTGATAAATGGGGCTTTGGAACCACACTATGGGAAATCTGCTACAATGGAGAACTTCCACTGCGTGACAAGAAACTCTCAGAGGTGAGAGCAAGCAGAACAAATGTATTGTATTGGAAAACTGCTGCAATTGTAGTGTGATTTGTTTTAATGTAACATCTGTCTTCTGTGTGGTATTAGAAAGAGCGATTCTATGAGGTGTGCGGCACTCTGGTCACTCCCAGCATCAGTGAGCTGGCAGATCTGATCACTCAGTGTATGAACTATGACCCCAGGAAGAGGCCGTTCTTCAGGGCCATAGTGAGAGAGCTGGACCGCATCAAAGAGCAGCGTGAGCAGGGTAATAATATTTATATTAATTGTAAATTAATTGTTAATTTATAATTGTTAATTGTAAATATTTACAATTATATCACTGTCACACAGTCATTGTAAACGCCTCCATTTTATTCTATGATTCATATAAGTGAATACAAATATGCCATTTTGGAAACTAAGTTCTGTTTCAGTTAAGTTCTAGTTCACATGAAGAAAGGGAAGATATTTTTATGACCATAGAGCACATTTAACTCGCCCACATTTTTCCCACAGAACTTCCCATTTTATCTGGAGACATTGCTCCACAGGAGACTGATCCTGCAGATTTTAAAAGGAGATTCCTCAAGAAAATCAGAAAACTTGGAGAGGTACCAGGCTTTTGAGATCAGTGATTTTCACTTTATATACAAATGCTTGCCTCTAGACAGCCGAATACACAATCCAATATGGATGGCATGTGATGCCATGTTTTTAATTAATCCGTTTATCTTATGCAGGGTAACTTTGGAATGGTAGAGCTGTGTCTGTACGATCCCAATGGAGATCAGACGGGTGAGTTGGTGGCTGTCAAATCTCTGAAAGCAGAGAATGAGAGCAGCAATCTAAGGAGAGAGATCAACACCATCAGAAACCTCTACCACGAAAACATCGTCAAATACAAAGGCATCTGCAATGAAGAGGGTAAGTCTGTGTGTCTGTCTGTGTGTCTGTCTGTGTGTCTGTCTGTGTGTCTGTCTGTGTGTCTGTGTGTGTGTGTATTTATATATATTAATATATGTACTAATATGTATTAATATATGTAGAGAGAGAGAGAGAGAGAGAGAGAGAGAAAGCATTTATGCTTTCATTAAATGTGCAGGAGGAATGAACATCAAGCTCATTATGGAGTATTTGCCTGCTGGTAGTCTGAAAGATTATCTGCCCCGCCACAAATCAAACATCAGTCAGAAGAAACTGCTGCTTTATGCTCTTCAAATATGTCAGGTATGTATTCCATACAGCAGCTACTTAACCACCATCTCACTGTCATTTATGAATAAAGTGTTATTTTATCTGAGCTACAGTGCTCAGCCTAGTATATAAATATTGTGGGTTTGACCTTTTGTTCATTCCTTGTGTCTTTACCAGGGTATGGAATACCTGGGATCTCAGAACTACATCCACAGGGACCTGGCAGCTAGGAATGTGCTAGTGGAGAATGAGTCACTGGTGAAGATTGGAGACTTTGGTCTGACAAAGAGCATCAAAGATGACAAGGACTATTACACAGTGACTGAGGAACAGGACAGTCCAGTATACTGGTAAGGAATCATTTTATTATAATTTCTTAAAAGATCTGATTTTGATCTATAATGGCACACTACGACACACACAATCGATTATCAGAATTTTAAACTGCTTTTTAGAAGGGTTTGTCACCTCTTTTCGCTGAGCTTTTGTAGGAGACATAAAACTTAAAATGTAGCAAGACACAAATAAACAGGGTCAAGGTGATACATGCTTCTGGTTTTCAATTTTATTATTTCTTTTAAGTATTATTTATAAATATGCTGTATGCTTAAAACCACACCATTAGGAACTAGTAACACAACCTTGATTTTTAAATTCGCTTTTTAAATTACACCAATTGTTCAAGTTGCAGCTTATATGTTTTTGTGTGATGAATTGAAGAGCTGGCTCAACACTACTGTATGCTCTGTGTAGGTATGCCCCTGAATGTCTAATTCAGCGGAAATTTTATAAGGCGTCTGATGTGTGGTCATTTGGGGTCACGCTGTATGAGCTCATCACCTATTGTGACCGTGAAAGCAGCCCTCCCCTGGTAATGAACCTATGAAATTTAAAATGATCACTGAAACCTGTACATTTCTGATCCCTGTTGATTGTAATTTGATGATCTGTTTTTCTGTTTCACAGGTATTCCAGAAGATGATTGGCCGCTCTCAGGGTCAGATGACCATGGCTAGATTAGTTAAGGCTCTTGAGGATGGAAAGAGGATGCCATGCCCACCGTCGTGTCCTGATATGGTAAGACACAGTTTCATCCATAATAAACTGCCTCACATTTAATTTCATATAACTAAATCTTTAATATAAATTATTATTTTTTATATTATGTTTCTATGCTTATGTTTCTATGCTCCCATTGGCTGTTTATTAATACTTATAAAGCACATATTAATGTTTTATAATGTTTTCTGCATGACTATATTGGGCTACCCCATACCTTAACTTAAAACACTTACACAACTACCTTGCCAGATATTAATAAACAGTAAATTATGATTATGTTAAAGCAAAAATCACAGTTAATAGTGAATATGTTTCCCATATACTAAAGGATTACTGAAACAACTAATCTAAATAAGGGCCCACATTCAAATGGTTTGTAGGTTCAATAACACATTTTCCAGAAGGAGAAATATAGATCAGATAATTGTATATGACATTTAAGTCCGCATTGTGTTGTTAAGCAGATGTATTATATCTGGCTGCAGGTGTATACTCAGATGCGCAGATGCTGGAGTCATGCCCCAGAAGATAGAGTGGACTTCCCAGGTCTGATTAAAGAGTTTGAGTTTCTTCACTCCAGGGAAAACATCTAGCCTCTTTCCACCAAACCATCAAACTAAAAGTCATGCTACAAATAGATTTAGGCTCAGTCAACCAGCAGTATTGTGGGTAGATTCCACTGAGAGTTTGTGTTCTGATTCACTGGTGGAATATCACACTTTTTTATTACAGATTTAATGTTTGTAAATCTTATATTAATTCTAATGTTAAAGAGTGCCTGCAGCCATTACTATATTTACAAAATAAAACAGCCTTGAGTGCCTTGTTGCTTTTATAAAACTTTCTACAGTTTAGTCTTAGTGTGCTGTGTGTTCTGGCAATCTGACTTCTAGTCCTGGCTTGTGGTCCCTCTCCTTCTGTTATCTCCAACAAAACCATAATGGGCTAAAACACGTGCAGGCTCTTGTAAATGTAAACAAATTTTCTGCTGCACACAATAGTTTGGCAAACTGTGGCCTTTGGAGCTTGTAGCTTATTGTTCTTTGCCTCTGTGGCTGCTACACAGTGTTGTGTATGGTGAACAAGCATCCATTAAGCATCAGACCAATAAGGACCCACATTTGTTGTATACTTTTAATGTTACATTTTTGCAAACCATTTTGAATTATTTATCTACCTCTTGGCTTGGAAACAGGTTGTATTCATTTAATATTCATTCTTGCTTCATTCTACACATATAACAAAACTTTATGAATCAAAGCTTAAATCCTAATTCAAATAAAGAGCTGCTTATAAAAGGCTTACAGATACAGAGGAGCTCAGTTCCCAAAGAAATCTTATTTAGTACTTTATTTTATTAGAATATCTGAAATGATGGCCAGTTAACATGCTTTGCGTACCAGATGTGTCTTTTTAATGGTTTTATGTACTTAATTGTATCCTGTGTATTATGTCTTATCAACTAAACATGTTTTTGCTTACATTTTACTGTTTATAGTAAAATGTGTATACTCATAGTAAAATGAGTATTAAGTAGGTTGTTTAATTTAAGCCACCATTTAGATAAACAGACATAAATAATTACAGTTTGTGAACCCTTCTATGTAAAAATACATAGAAAACAAAGCAATTGTAACTGTGGGGAGTGTTTTAAACACAGATCTGTTATGTACTTGCTGCTGTGATAAAAAGTATGACATAATAAACATAATAACATTAGATTTTCCGGGAAGTTATGGTATATTATATTGATAAAAGTTCATTAAATAGTAAAAAACAGATTTCTATTTGCATTTGTAAAAGTGGTTTGCTAAATATTTTTAGTTTCATAAACATTATTTGTCTTGTCAACATTGTGTGCATCCTCATTTGTTTATTCTTGTTCCCTGCTATTGTGCAATCAGACAAAACACATGTAAAGTACTTATGTTAGATACAAAAAATTGTTAATAACTGTGAAGTCATCCCTATCCCTAATGTAATGTTTTAAACCACATAAATCAAAAACAATTACATAGACAAATGCACAACTCTGGAAAATTCTTTATAGATCCAGTAAAGCAGTTATGGTTCACTGGACATTGCAGCAGCGGGTACACCTGCAGTATGAATAATATGATATCTCAGCACTTCCCTTTTTTCTACCCTAGGATGAATCAGTTTGTTGTTTTCATCACTTTTTTAAGTGGCTTTGGATGAAAGCATCTGCCTAATGCTTAAATGTAAATGATATAAAATACCTCCTCAGCTAAACATATTTTTTCAATGTACATTGATTCTTGCTATCCATGTTCTATTAGATGTAAATAAACTGAAAATGTAATGATTTGCAAATCCTTATGTACCTTAATACTACCATATTCCTACATGATCCAAATAAAAGCCATATTTGTGTCACCATTGCCTAGTGTTCTCTTGTTTCTAATGTTGTTCAAGTCACTATTAGTTCTTATTTGAGTTCACTCTCATTTATTGAAGTCTTTATTAGCCTCTCTTTCATTGCCCTGGTTCCTGATTACTCTCACCTGCTTATTATTTATCTTTTTAATCTTGTTGACATTCAGTGACAGGTTGTTTATGGTAGTTAACCACAACAAGCTGGTTAACTTCCTCTCTGTAGGCCGATTTGTCATTGTTGATAAAGCCCACCACTGTTGGGTCATCAGGTGTGCTGCACTGCTATGCCCGGGGAACAGTCGGGGGTTGGGCATCTTGCTCAAGGGTACTTCAGTTGGCACTTCAGCTACTTGACGGCACTGGAATAACCAGCAACCATCAAAAGGATTCTTAGTTTTAAATGACACACTTTCTTATGCTACTTGGTGGTGCTCTGACAATAACCACCTCTATGTCATCAGTCTATAAAAGACGAAACATACAGTACAGCTCAAGTTTTTGCCATTATTCTATTGCTTTGCCATGACAACACAAATGGATTTAGATATGAAAAATAGCCTGCTAAATAACTAAATAGACGTATCATTAGAAACGTCCCATTTTTAATCTTTGCCACTGTCATAGCGCCATCTATTGCCCGAGCGCCACAAAACGTTTTAAATCTGAACTTTTTGGATTTTTAAATCTATCTTCTTATACTCAGAGCAGTTGATGGACAACTATTACAAAAGGTTAAAAAAAGTTACTAATGCTCAACAAGGCAACATGAAGTCACATGAACATCACTTTTTCCTCAGCACTGTGGACGTTGTTAATGTGTGTGTTTAATAATGACATGAAAATTATGATTGTGTTGTTATCTTAGGCATATTGTATTTGTCTACAGTTGTGGTCAGATGGCATTGTATGGCCAATTAAAGCAAATATACAACTTATTCCAAAAAAAATTTTCTTGACAAACATATTGTAACGATCCGCGTCTGTTACGAGTGGGTTTTCAGATGGGCACGGCGAACTGGCGAACGACTACTCTGGCCGCGAGTATGTCTCCTACGTGAACACTCGTGCCCCACACACCGCATGGCTCCTGGAATAAACGACACGAACGCACTCATACAACGAACCCGTTTATTCCACCACACCAGAAACACACACATCTGACCATCGCCATGGAGCCCCTCTTGCAGACACCAATCGCCTCGACGATAGTCAACAATAACCACATAACACATTATAAATACAACAATAAACAATCACACATAACAATAACATAAACACAGGCCACATGACGGGAACAATCGCGGCTGGTGCTTTAACATGATTAAACATCTTTAATGACACCACACTCGCGATTACCCGTCATGCCCCAGGTCGCTACAATATGAATAAAACCGGTTCTTAAAATAGGGCTGAGCCTTTCTAAATAGCCTTCCTGTAGTTCAACTCGTGGAGCATTGCGTTAGCAATGCAAAGGTTGCATGTATTTGCAACCTTTGCCAAATTTACTGGTTGTCAATGCAATGCAATTAAGAGACTACGGCAGAAGTAGAAAAATACTTCTAATGAAGTATTACATACCAATACTTCATTTAAATAGAAGTATTATATAATGATTTCTAGTATTTAAACCCTGTACAAGCACACACACAATTGTAATAAAGAAAATGTATGTTTTTGCTTTTATTCATTTGTTAATAAACGTGTTTATTTGACAATCAGGTCAAGCTTGCATCAGACTATACTTAAGCTTAGTTTTCATATATTATTTAATTTATTTACCATCCAAAAAGACTGCATTCAATACATTTTATTAGCATAAAGTTTCATTAGATGCTAAAAACAGTTGAAGAGTACAATGTTGTTAGCCAACCTAATTAATCACTAATCAGGCCTTGTCAATAGTTCAACTGCTTCTTTAAGAACAGCTTACTGCTTCTTTTTAGTTTAACAGTTTAAACTCTTAGTTACCGATACTTTTTTATAGACAACATTTATACTTGGTTGTCCTACAAAGTAATACTGGGTTTACAATTCTGTACACTGTTCTAAGATGTTTTGTCAAAAAAAAACTTTCAAAAAGGTTTTTAAAAAACCTTTAGAAACATTTTTCTTAAAAGACATTTGGGGAATTCCCTTGCGTCTGGGATTTACAGACACAGGCACAAAAAACTAAGAAAGTCTGTCACCCTATGTGACATCACGTGAACTTTTTTCTCAGAGATAAATTGGCCATTTTAAACCTGACAGTCCGCTAAACTATTTACTGTTACATGGTTTTCGCACATGATCGAAACACTTTGCAAATTTAAATTTAATTTACTATCTACTATTAATCTATTTAACTAATCCCTAAAATTAAGATCCTTTTGTTCATGGCGAATATCCCACCAAACCATCATACAACTGCAAAAACTGCCGCGCGTTACCCGAAGTGTACCAGATGTCGGAACCACGGCTTCACGGTCCCATTAAAGGGTCATTTGGGCAAATGTCAGTTTAGGTTGTGCGTGTGCTGGAAATGCGCTCTCGTCGCCGAGCGGACGAAAATCCTAGCGGCTCAAAGGCGGATTAAAAACGTTAATGGAAACGAATCGCCGAGCGCCGATCGTCCTGGACATTCGACTCAGTCTGGCGGAAAAACCACTGCGATTAATAATAGCGGGGTGAACGATGAACCCGATACCAGCGCAAGAAAAGAAAGTTTTTCCAAAGCGCTTGATGGTCGAATTGAGGCTGACGGTAAAACGTACACTGAACTCAACGTGCCCGTAACAGGCCCGGTAAGCACTGAGAGCGCGACCTCTGTTCATTGTGAACCGAATACACCGACTGGACCGAGCGCATCAGACTGTGCGCCCAGAGGTTTGTTGGTAGTAAATACTTTGTAATATAGCAGAACTGCTTTATGGAAGACAAATAATTATTGTGATAAATTAATGAATGTGATCACATCAGTTTATTGCAATGCGCTTAATGTTATGGCAGAAATGCTCAAATAACAGTTTTCAGCATAATGAAAAATATTTGTTAATTTTAATAATTAAAGTGTAGGCAGTGATACACAGTACAATGTTATGATAATATTGTGTGATAACAAATTACAATATATCTTCAGATCCGCGACTTTCCCCTGGAGAGTATGCAATTACAGAGGCAAGGCACATTATTCCTGGAGAGGTGTTTGCTGTGCCTGTTCCTTTGCACATGCATTACCCAGACAGATACATGTACCCTGCAGTGCTGGTGACCCTGAGACCACCTGCACCAGCTCCCTTTAGAGAACACATTGGCTTTCTCGCCCAACCTCGTCCATTGGAGGCTCAGGAATCTCAGGTAACATTAAGTCATTGGCATATTATTATTGGGACATGTTAATCCAATCTTTCCTCTAAAAGCAGACCTACTGTATATAATGCCCTTATTGTTTTTTTTTTTAAAAAAGCTCATATTATCACAAACTTATACTTTATACTGGCTTTATAGCATAATGCTGACATATTTCCCATCTGTACTTTATCAATCCCACTAGTGTTTTGATGTGAAACTCCTGCAACATAAGAGCTACTTTAATGTTGTACAAAAACTTAAAAATAACCTGAATGATATTTCTGTACTAGTCTGTTGTCATTTTTCTATAACTTTACTAAAACTAATTATTTTATAATTTAACAGATTACAGTTGTACTATTAACTTACAGTTGATGGTTGAACTACGTCCTTTCCTAAAATATTAACCTTTGGAGTAGAGTGTAAATCAACAGAAAGACAATGTTTATCCCAATTGGCATATTATCCATATAAAATAATATTCTAAATTAAAATTTGAATGTCCCAAATTGTAATATATTAAAATGACTGATTGATTTTTAAAGTCCCTGGATGGTGTACTATTTCCACCAAAGTGCAGACCCATGCACACTAATGGCTGATATTACCCACAGCATGTTACAAGATGGTGACACTATATTGAAGAAACCACTGTGATGTGATGCTTCCCTGATTTTACAAAAACTACATATTAAACCATATAAAATGTATAAAACTACATAAAAATAATGAATAAGAAAGGTTTTAATGTAAGTTGTACTTTGATGTAATTGTCAACAATTACAATACAACAGCCACTTGCACATTACGCATTAGTGTCACAGTACTTGCATACGCTTTTTCAGAATAAAAATACTACATACAAATTAAAATATAGCTATTATTTCAAAGTTTAGGTCAATGCGGACCGCAAGTTTGTATTTTGTTGTTTTTTTGCAGCTCCATATGCCATATTACAGTCAATACCCCACATATCCAGTCCTGCATGGGCCAAGGTCTCATTACCAGCTACAACCTCACATGAATGGACACCAGGGAACATCTGCAATATCCCCTCCAGCTGAACATACATCAGGTGTAAAACAGCAACATTATTTACACTGTAGATTTTACTGATGTTAAGGAAGGATTTGGTTTTAACCAAATCAATTATGGCAGTTCTCAATAGTCCTGTTTTACCATTATATATATTCTGTAATTACAAATTAAGGTAAAGCTTCAGTACGCCTACAGCACATATGCTAATGTCCTATAAGATGTTTTAATATGATATGAATTGCAATTTTAGTTTTGTGACAATGCATTACATTTTCAACATTTGGACAAGTATCTGGCCTGTATTTTTTCCACCTATCTTAACCTTAGAATTGTCTGTTTGCAATGCAGAAAATCACATGTGTGGTACCGAGGAACCAGATGTTGTAGTCATTGATAGTCCTTCATCAAAGAACACACCATGAGCAAGATACTCAGTTCCTCTCAACATGATGACTGAGCATTTGTCTTCAGTCTTAGACATGCATAAACTCAAGAGTTCTCCAGTTTCTTCATAATAGCAGCTGTACTGTTATATATACAGTTATATTGTACCAATGTTTTCAATTCTAATACAATTTAAAACAATGTTGTTTTATGGTTCCAGTAAAGGTAACTGTTTTTTACGTACCAATTAGCACAAAATCAGTTATATTAGTTCTCTACAATTCAGCGGATTAGGCTGAAAGGTTTTTCTTTAGGCTGGATAAAGTTATACATGTTGTTTCATATTGCCAATAGTTCAGGTTTTGCAAACATGGCAAATAGAATATAAGGTCCTGGTTTGTTTGTGAGCCTTCAATAAATTAACATCTAGCCCAATGCTTTGTTTTCTTTAATTAAAATCACTCTTAATTCTACTCTCCATTCACCTCAGTATTGTTTAACAATATAGCTCAGTTTTACATGAGTACCGTTCTGTTAACACCTGCTTTAGTTGCTCATCAGAACTCAGATGGCATATAAATTACACTGAACGCTACAAACAGGGCCATGGGTGTGGATAAACTAATTACAATCTCTTGAAAATGAATGTCCACTTCTGGCACAGAAAAATGACAAATTTAAAACTCAAGATTCAGAACTTTAAATCTGTATACATACAAAGGCAGTTAGGCATTACACTTATTCTGTAATGTAAATGTAACTGTAAATGCAAACATGACTGTGAAAACAATTAGCAGACCAATTTAGTTTTAGCATTTTCTCTTTGCAGTTATTTCAGATTCTTTGCATTAATAAACACTAAAAGGGAGCACTAAATGTTTTTTTGACATAATAAAATGAAACAAATGTTTGTAATAAATGTCTAATTGCAGTGGCACTATTCTGTCGGCCTTTAAGTAAAAGACTGCTTTAAGTAAAAAACCTAGACCCTTGGAAATATTCTTGTTGGTCAACATTCAGATGTTCAGATTCATCTTGGGGTAAAAACAACATGAAGTCATGACATCAGAGAGGCCTTTGTAATAAGAAAGTAGACAAGAAAGTCTTTTAATGGCATAATCCATTTCAGTCAGAGGGACTGATGGGAAGATACAGCTCATTTGCGTGACTTCATTTTTCTCCGTGCCTCTTTCCCTGGTCGTTTCTGTGCAGAGGAAAGGTGGAAATTGAATGCGAGGAAAAGGTTTGTCTAAATGGTTTGATTAAAACAGATTAAAAAACACTTACATTCGTCTTTCCTCCCTTGCCAGATTTTCGGCCACCTTTTCCATGAGCCACTTTGCTTTTGAATCCTGACACGTCGTCGTGACTGTCTTTGGTGTTCCATTTGCTGCCTTTCTTTTTGCCACCAAAACCAAACTTTTTGTCTTTGTATTTCCTCTTCGCGTTAGGACTGAAGACAGATCAAGACAAAACATTTCAGATTACCAGAACATTCTTGTGTATATATATATATACACACACATATGCATACATACATACATACAGAACACCAATTATCCAAGAAACATTCTCTCAAATCTCTCAAATACTAGGGTAAAAAGTCTTTATAAACTGACTAGACTGAATGAAGACACTGATATAGCCACACACCCTTTTTTGTTCATGTGGGCTTTGGGTGCTGATGATCCCTTCTTCCCCTCATCTTGATCTCCTTCCAGGAAGTCCAGCTTATCTGTCATTCCTGTGGGACACAATCCCAATACTTCAATCAGTCCATACATAGATCAGGGAATATAACACGACTAATTTTAACATTATGAGACCCTCACACAAATGCATTGTTTATTTAAATGTAAATTATTTGTGAGTATATCTTTGTATGCACCAGACAGCGATCTTTTACCATGACAACCAGTGCTCTGTGTTTACATTCTCAAGTCTTTTTCTTTTGATGCATTCCCTACATGTTATGAACAGCCCTACATGTGTAAAATGAAATGTTACCTTTCTGATATTTCTTCACTGCTGACATCATTGCTTTCTTCTCCTTTTGCCTCTTCTGAATCACTTGTGTTTGAACCTGCAAAGACAATAATTTGAAGCCAGTACAATTTCCAACAAGCAATAGCAATTTTCAAACAACAGCAAAAACAAGAAAACTGACCTTTTTGCCATATTTCCTCTGTTCTCTCAGCTTCTTGGCTCTTTCTGACTTTTCAATGGCTGCTTGCTTTAGAAGAAGCTTTTTTCTAATCTGGAAACAATGGGGGAGAATTGTGACTAAGTAAAATGCATTTAGCAACAGAAAAAGCATTAGCATCTTCACAATTCAGTTCTACAACGTAAACCCCATATGTTTAGTTACTGTTTTACCTTCTGCATGTGCTGATCTGACTTGGCCATCTCTGCGAAGTAATCATCTGGTCGCCTGGTAGGAATCTGAAACTTGTGCAGTTTTGGTAGGGCCTCTAAAACTGTTGCTTGGGCCTGTCGATAGCTAAACCCAGAAATGAACAGGTATAATGAATTAGGTATACATAAAGATGCACACAAACATAAAAAAAAAGTCTGTTACTAAATAGTAAAAGTACATATCTGTCCAAAATCATTAAGTGAATACATACAAATACATCTCCCTTTGGAAGTCGTCTTCTGCATTGATGTCTTCACTCCCGTCCGTCTGTTTCAGTCTGCCCTCTGCTTTTGCAGCAACATCAACTGCTGGTAAGTTGGTGAGATCCAGCCTTTCAACCCATGGCAGGTTCTTCTTCAGTTCTGCAAGGCATTTTTTCAGACCTTCCTGGAAACACCGGAAAAAAAAACAAACATGCTTGGTTATTGTTCCTCAACAACTTCATCTCTAACTCAAAGGTTTGGTTTGTGACACAAAAGCACATGAACGCATATACACAAGTTAATCAATAGAAACCGTGGGCAAAATGGAAGCATTTACCCACCACATTGTTGGCGGTCTTCTTTGGCTCAAACTCAGGAATATTCAATCCAGGCTTGAGCAAACCGTTAGCGAAGGCTTCCTGAAGCTAATAAAAATAAAGACACAAACGCGTATAAAATAAAATGCTGTTCTTCGAAACTCAGTAAATGCACCGTTAATTCACACAGAAGGCAATATAAAACTACCAACCTCGCTGTCTGATAATTCGTCATCATCTTCCTCAGATTCAAACCCCAACTGGTGATCCTCCTCTACTTCTACCATAGCGAAAAAAAAATTAAGAAACAACGAAAACAAGAAAGTACAGTAACACCAAGGCTAACAGCACCCAAAGCTTCACGTGTGTACTGCGCTGTTCCGCTTCAACGTGCTTGTTAATACAACCCAGATGGAAACAGAGAACGACAAAGAATGGTTCCGCTACTAGAGAAGAGTTTCTCTAAACCAGGACCACATTCAGAAAACGACTACTCCAGCGGAAAAAAACACCTTAACTCAGGTTATAAATGTTTTATAGCATTTAAACATGTATGACTAATATTTTAAAGCTATTTCCTAAATAGAAGAAATTTGTATTGAAGTTACGATTAAGCGTAGTGAGGGCGCCATCGGGTGGTCAACGTGTGCTTTACGACCTGTTCTTCCGCTTCAGGGCTTATTGTTACTATAGCTACAGTAAACCATGCCTGGATGTTAATCAACAATTCAGCTACACAATACCAAGCCATCTAAACACTACCTGGCGACTTAAACTAACCAGAAGCGCTTAACATCTTCATTACATAAAAAGCAGACTGAAAATATTTTTCCCAGATGTCAACGGTAGTGGCTCAGCCCCATTGCATATTCGGATTGCGGACAGGAGTAAGAAATAATGTGTTATACCTTGACGAACAAACAATCATATTTCCTTCCGGAAACAATTGTGTGCGGTACAACGTCGATCAAAAATGTCAACGTTTTATCCCAGGTAAGCCTACTACGGTACTTTGTGTTAAACTTTTGTAGTACTTGTTTGTTCATTATTATTATTAGTGGAATGTATAAAGTTAATATTCTAGTACATAGAATATTACCCTTTGTAATACGGTTGCAATAAACCGTATTATTATTTTTATTATTATTGGTGCTTGCTAATAGTGCATCGCTACTCTCTTGCATATTTCGGCACGTAACTCCTCCTGTGCTTATTGAGGGAGTTCTGCTATGACTTTTATAACCGACATGCAGTTTGCAGTTTGTGGGCGTAGGAAAATGACAATTTTTATAGACTTAACGTTGTGCTGAATTTGTGACAGCTCAGCATAAGAATGTCGTAGAGACGACGGGGGTGGGCTCAAATCGCTCATTTTAACAGGCAAATGGTGACGTTTCAACCTTAGAGCCACGCCCTAGCAACCAACTATTGTACCCTTGCCACCAACTGTCCAGAATTTTACTCATGTTTATGCTATTACCTTCTGAATCATAAGTTCTAGAAACTAAACTTTTCATTCCTCTTATATCAACATTAATTAACATTAATTACCAATAACATTGTTTACAAAGTTTACAAAATTGACGAAACTTAATAACATAAGTTACTAAATCATTTGCCTTATTGTCATGAGACTTAAATTCCCTGGCTTATGTTGCGTTATACAATTCCAAATTTATTATTTGGAATTTGGACTGTACTCCTTTTTGTCCACTATTTCAATATTTTTTTTGAAAAGCTACTTTTTCTTAACTTCTCCTAGGTCATACATCCGACTTGCACAAAACTGTACATCATCTAGAGATATTCTTGACCAATGATAGATCAAGTGGTTCTTGAGGATATTTTAGATATCCTAAACAAAACATCAGAAAACTATTAAACTAAGTGAGGCGGATGCATCTTGTTATTCAAAAGAAGCATGCAAACATATTTGTGGATTGACAATAGAAATAGGTGGGTCTACAGCAATTATATATGTTAAAAATGCTATATTTCAGTATGGTAAATTACCAGAATTGCAGAAAGCTGTCATTTTGATTTTCACTTAGCTTTCCATTCTGACAAAATAATACATCTATAAATCATAATATTGCATTAGTTAAATGGTTCTGAAGTTCCTGAAAACTGATATTGTCTGTATTGTGATTAATATGTAAATGGAAGTTCAGGTTCACAAATACTTTAAACATGTAAAAAACAAGTTAACATGTTTCTGTCAATGTCTGATAAACACAAAACTAATGGTTAATTATAAATACTATAATAATAATACTATAAATACTATATACTATAAGAATTATTTTCCGTCCGTTATTTCCATAGAAAAGGAAATCCAAAGAACTTAAAAAAATTAAATAAATACAATTTCCTATTACAAAATACAGTTTTATAATTGGCTTGCAAATAAACGTGTATGTGTTTAAATACTAGAATATTTTAAATACAACAGATTTCCTGTTTCCAGGTCTTCTAGCAGAAACATGATTTGAAATGGTCATTTTTATTTTGTATTATGTTCACCAGTGTCACAAACAGCTCTTTGTATAAGTGTTTATTTTAAAGGAATACATAATAAATAAGGAATACATAAACATTTATTTAATTTATGTCAGAATATTGACATTTAATTTTTTGATTGTTATTTTAGCTGTGACGTTATTATGAAATTGCTTATTTCAGGAATGTTTTTTAACATGTATATGATAATTTAGATTACATTTTTGAACATTTCCATATTGACTATAAAATTACTGCTATGTAATACAAAATATATGTTTGCACATATATTGCACATATATATTATTATTATTATTATTATTTACAGTGTTTTACACATGTAAAGTGCCATTTATATCACCTAGTCTAGGTCACTTTAATTCTTATATGATCAGATTTACTAACATTATTCTCCTCTGTCTGTGTTTGGCAAAGGCACAGAGAGAAGTCAGGGCATGCAGGCTCTTGCCATCAGTACAAACAGACGTTATTTGGCCGTGTCTGAATGCGGAGAGAAAGCCACGATCACTGTGTACGATCTGCAGCATGAGCAGAGCAGGAAGAGGAAAGTGTTGACTGGAGGAGAGACTCCTGTGGATGAGTTTGTCTGCATGGCCTTCTCTCCTGACTCCAAGTATCTGATTGGTCAGGCAGGTGGGCCAGACTGGACTTTGTTCCTCTGGTTGTGGGAGAAGCAGAAGGTGATGGCCACTGTGAAGTCCAGCAGCAGTGGCACCATCACACAGGTAAGGAGAATGAAAATGAACACTTACAACCATGGGGTAACATCACTGAGAGAGTATTGGTCTGAATGTAAGTTTATCAAGTAAAGTTTACTGACAAGTAAAGGTTTCTTGACATTGTATTTTTGGAGCCGGCTGCCTACATCAAATGTTGTGCGGCCTCTAGATGATGACATTTTGGAAAACAGAATTATTAGTCATATTAATATATATGATCAGTTATAATAAAATATATTAAAACAGAATTAATTTTTCTTAAAGTGCATGAACCCTGACTGATAGATCGATATATCTGACCAAAATGTTTTTTTATTTAGAGGTAAACTATGAACATGGTGTTTAGATGGTTGGGTAGATGTTTAACCAGGTTTTGCTAAATCATTAGCAAAGCATATTTAACTTTCTGTATATCATTTCTTTTCCCATTCTTAGGTCAGCTTCAATCCTCAAGACAACACACAGATCTGTTTAAGTGGCAATGGAGTCTTCAAGATATTCCGCTATGCTGGAGAAACCCTGAAACAGGCCAGCACCTTTAAACCAGATTCCCAAAACTTCCTGTGTCACACCTGGATGCCCAAAGAGCAGGTGATTGTGGGTACGGAAATGGGTCAGCTGATGCTGTTTGAATCAGGTCGTCTGCGCTGGGATATGAACCTCATGTCTGCACTGACTGCGCAGGAGATTGAGAGGTTAGTAGATTAAGCTGAGATCCTACACTGAAAGAAATGTATTGTAAGTCACATGTTAGTCATTGATAATAGTCTGATAAAAACCTGTTGTTTGAGACTTGCTTTCACTGTGATTTGTGTTTAAACTGTGTATTGATATGGTATAACTGCAATTCTTATTTCATTTGAATTTTATTATCTTATGGAAATTAGTTCAATGTCTTGATGCAATGTTCTATGTACTATAATCTTATTTAATAACAACTTTTTAAATGTGGTTTTGAATTTTGTTTTTAATTCATGCTGTTGATTTTATGTTTCATCAGACAGGCTGAAAACAAAGAATCAGATGAGACGCTGCCAATATCCTCTGTAACTTCTGTATTGCCACGGGTGACAGCAATTGTAGGTTATTCAAAAGGTTTTGTCTGCTCCGCTGGTCAAGGAACTGTGTGTTTGTTTGAGAAAATGGAGGAGAAGGACCAATACAAGAAGACCAAAGAGATAAAGGTGCCATCATAAAATTTACCCATTCACATCTTCTCAACAGTGTCAATGTAAGGATTATGCATATTCCACTCATTCATTGTCATTTACTAAGAGTTGTAATCTATGTAATATATTGCCAGGATCCTAAGATTTAGCCCAGTAGCTTTGCTTGCTGTACTTTTCTGCCCAGACAACTTTAGTAACCAGCTAGGAGAACAAAGAAAACAAATAGCAACTTTTTGGGACAGCTATGTCAACCTTTTGGGGTGTATATTTCATATACAGTATTTGAAAATGTAAATACTCTGAACTGGTATAGTAGTCCTCATACTATCTGAACATCCCTGAACTTACAACAGTAGGACCAATTCATATCATTATACACATTATTTGCCTGTTTATAAATGCATCTTCCTTTTGTTACTTTTGTTACTATATGTTGGTGTTTGCTCTTGAAAGCTACATGGTTTGGGCAAACACATGTTTTTTGAATTTGTCAGTTTTAATGGCTGTGAGATCAGAACTATGGCTGTGTCCCTGATCATAAAGATATTGTACATTGTCAAGCAGGGCTGATCCTGAAACAGCTCACGCTTCTCTTTACCAGATTCCTTCAGAGCCGTTCGTCAATGAAAGCAGTACAGCAGAACAGCAGGAGATAAGCACTCTGTGCATCAGCCCATCTGAAGATACTCTGGTTGCCACCACAGACCGTGGTCAGATCTACAGCCTCACTCTCTCCCTAGCTGAACTGCAAAAGGTGCTAAACTTTACAGTAGTTCTGGTTTATAATCTGTCCTTTTTACCTGCTTTTGATAAGCAAGATAAATCAGACCAAAAATATCGCTCTGTAATAGTAGATTTTCTGTGTTTTCTGTTTCATCAGGGTGACGCTCAGTTTGATTTCATGTCTCACTCGTTTCACTCTGGTGTTATCACCGGTTTAGCCACCTGTATTCGCAAACCTCTCATCGCCACCTGCTCTCTGGACCGCTCCGTGCGCATCTGGAACTTTCATACCAAGTATGTTCTCATTCAATAGTAGCTTTATTTATCAAACAGGTTTAGCTATATTGATGATTGTACAGTATCTAGGGTGTAACTGATTGAAGTTGCTCATTATCTCCTAAAATTAGGTTTCTCAGCAGCTTCTATAGACTGACTGATATGTATTGGTGTGCTTCAGTGTTTTAGAGATGTATAAAGAGTTCCAGGAGGAGGCGTACAGCATAGCCCTTCACCCCACTGGACTCTACATCCTGGTGGGATTTTCAGATAAGCTCCGCCTTATGAACCTGCTCATCGATGACATCAGGACATTCAGGGAGTTTACCATACGTGGTTGCCGTGAGGTAAGTGTCAATAAAATGAACAGTTATGTTTATGATGGACACATGCATGTATGTGAATACAGAATATTATGTTCAACAAAATGTTATACATATTGAGGACACAATATAAAAATATAGGTACACAAGGTACATAGGTATAGGTGTACCTAGGTAATATGTGTACCTTGAATTCACTGTAAGTCCCTTTGGATAAAAGTGTCTGCCAAATAAATAAATGTGAAATGTGAATATTTAAGATCTAACACAACATAGCTATTTTAATATATTTTAGATAGATCTAACAGTGTTAAATCATCACTAATGTTGAAATGGAATTTTCCACTTTTGTGGATTAATTGTTATATTAATATGTATTAGTATATATTAATCTTATAAAATGTTATTATAACATTTTATGAACAAATTACATTTGTAAGATCCTCTTGAAAGCCATTCTAATTAGAACTATCTACATGTGTTGGAGTTTATGAAAATGATTGTTCTGATGCTGAAATCTGGTTGGATGAACCACATTGAAGTTGATTCTAAATAATAACAAATTGAAATGCTTAATAAGCTCAAATGTCTTTCACGATATTGCTGTGCATACGCCATCATATCATGCCCAATAACATTTCCCCACCTGTGATAAAAGGGATGCTGTTCGTTCCAAACTGATTAACTGATCCGAGAATGCATTGGGACATTCTGAGCGATATTTAAGTCTGAGTTTGTAATGAGAGCCTAACATCCAGTCACAATATTTCATGACAGACAGCAAGCTGTCAAGCTGTATTACAGAGCAGTTGCCTGTATTGGCAGTAGACAGCAAAGCCGTTTTCTTGGCTTTGAAATAGAGTCAAAGACTTTGGTGAGTAACAAACTATACATTTGTCTTCAGTGTGTATTCAGCCATGGTGGCCACTTGTTTGCCGCCGTCAACGGAAACGTGATCAATATCTACTCCACCACTACATTTGACAACATCTTGAATCTGAAGGGCCACAATGAAAAAGTATGTTTAGAAATCATTTCACCTATTTGTTTTTTCCTCAATGTGTTTGTATTTGAAGTCATATAACTCTCTAAATAATTGAGACACACATTAGACACACATAAAAAGGTCCTTTCACCCTTTGCCTGAGAAAAACATTGCAGCATATAATGTTGTACCTCAGGTGCGGATGATAGCATTCAGTGCAGATGATAGTCGTCTGGTGTCGTGTGGTATGGATGGGGCCGTGTACAAGTGGAACATGCTCAGTGGTATGCGTGAGTCTGAGAGCGTGCTCAAGTCCTGTAGCTACACCGGGGTGACCATTTCTCCTGATGCCAAAACCTTCTTTGCTGTTGGGACGGACTGCACTCTAAAGGAGATCCAGGACTGCCAGGTAATAAATAATGCTCATAAATGCTCATAAGTATATTAAGTAGTAATATAGGAATATATTTCTGTAGTTACCTAAATATGACAGTTCAGTGTTTACAATATTTTTAAAATCCATATGATAAACCATATATACCCCTATAATGAATGCAAAAGAAAATTACAATGTCCAAGTGAAAGCCAACAGCAATGTCCAACGCCATTGGTTGACAAGTTGTGAGGCATGGCTTAATGTGTGTTAATATGTTTGCTTGTAGATACTCAAGGAAGTGCCTGCAGGTGATGTGGTTTGTACCACTGTTGCCATGCCTCTCTCAGGACGAGCGCTCTTTGTCGGAACCTCCATCGGAACTGTGAGGGTCATCAAATACCCTCTACCCATTCAGAGGGACTGGCTTGAGTACCAGGCCCATGCTGGTGTGGTCACTAAGGTTCTGTTTCACGTTAATGTCCTTGCATGTTTCTAGTCATAATGACATCAGATGGGTTTTATATCAATGATGTCATTTGTCCATAGATGGTCATCACATTTGATGACCAGTTCCTTCTAACGGTCTCAGAAGATGGGTGTCTCCTCATCTGGAAGATTATTGACAAAGAGGGACGAGGGTTAAAGAGAGACAAAGAGTTAACATACTCTGAAGAGATCCTTATCACCAAGCCAGACCTTGAGGAAAAGGTGACAGATTTTTAGGAGGTTTTAAAGGGAAAACGTGAGGAAGTTAATGTGAGAAGTCTGTAGTTTGAGAAGTTTGGCAGTTCAAAGACAATGATGCCAGGGGCTATTCTGTGAGGCAGTAATTGTTATGCTTGTTATACTCAACTGGTAGAGCAATGCGTTAGCAGTGCAACAGTTGTTGGTTCAATCCTGGAGAATACAAGTACTGATACAAATGCATAATTTGATTTCCCTGCTTAATAATGCATTTGTAAAATGAGTAAATGTAAAAAAAAACCTTCCAAACATTGAACTCAATATTTTAAGAGATAAAAGAGAGTTCTTCTGAATTTAGACATTGTTTTATTGTCCCATCTAAATGATGTATAAAATAGGGATTTTAAGATACAGTTTAAATAAATATTTAACAATGATGTTAATAATGGTGAAGCTGCAGTAACTAAATTAATGTTGAACTCTTCCATTGTAACTCACAAGAGCATCAAAAGATTTTTCTCATTTTAAAATATTTTTATCCTGCAGAATAAAATAATGCTGGATCTTAAGACAAGAGTGAATGAGCTTCAAGAAGAGAACAAATACCAGCTGAGCCTCAAGGACATGACATACAAGGAGAAAATCAGTGAACTCACTGAGAAATTCATCCAACAGATCCATTCACTAAACACTGAGAAAGAGGTTAACAGGCTGATAATGGAATTGTTTTGTATGTAGTAACAGTATTAACTTATGAATAAAGTTGATTGCAGTTGAGAAATCAAATATTTTACTACAGGTCCTGAAAACACAGAAGGAGAAACAGCAAGCAGCACACAGTCAAGTTCTCTCAGAAATCATGGAGAAGCATGAAAAAGAACAGCAGGACTTGGGTAAACAAAACATTCATTTTCATTTTACTTATTAATTTCTAACTTTAGGAGGCATCTACAATATGGAGTCCTTAATGTTTTCTGTAATTTTTGTAAATTCTATTTGTCAGTCGCATGGTAAAATTGCTTGTCACCCCCAAAATGTTACTTGTTCTAAAACCAATCAAATAATTGGCTAAAGGAAGTGATGAACACCTAGATTGTTATGGGCTAATTTTTATTTTTTGAGTGAAAAATTCCTTAACAGTTAAAGTTGATTGCAGAATTGGTAAAACAAATAGCCCCGCCCCACACAGCATTGGTTTTGATGCTGCCATTGTGTCCAACTAATTAAGATCCATTTTTCAGAGTCGACCAACAACCAGAAGCTCATGCTGGAATATGAGAAATTCCAGGAGATGCAGCTGAAAGTGCAGAAGGTTCATCAGGAACATGAGCAGCAGCTGCACACTGTGGAGGAGAGCAAGACTCAAGCACTGGAGGAGATGACACAGTATTATGAAGCCAAACTAAAGGAAATGAAGAAGATGTTGACCCAGGTAAAGGCTGTTTTAATTACAGCTAAAAACAGTGTATTGTTAGATGTATTGGCATATGTGGAAAACAACATAAATATTTATTAATACAAAAAATACACAACCTGTTATGTCAGTTGTTTTACAAGAGTTTTAACCATCAAGTCATATTAAGTGTATATAGCTTTCTTCTTTGAGCCAAACACAATGACTATATAAAGGCTGCATCTGAAAGCTTTGACAGCTGACCTGTTGCCTCACTACGCTATCAGACAATGGCAGCATTTGGATGAAGGCACCTCCAGAGACAGTTCCAGACAGACTGTATAGTGTAATGTAATTATATTTGAAATATAAATTAAAACACTGGACAGAGAAGGATGCATCTATGCTGCCTTTAAAAATATAAATCTGAAATGAAATTTTATTTAGAGACAGAAGGTAAAGCAGGAATTGAATTCGTATATGCCTTGATACTTTTCTGCCATGGGATGCTCCAGATGCAGAATTCTATAGCTTGGTTTAATTTATTGCCATTACAAAGCTGGGAAAAAAAATGAATATTATTTAATACTTTTGACTGAATAATATTTAACATTTTGCTTAACTTGTAATGTTTAAACCCAGGGCAGATTATGTGTGACAGTTTACTACTAGATATGAAGCAGTGCTGCAATCACTGAATGAACCACATCTCCAGGAGCACTTGCTAAAATAATGAATCCGTTTTTTCTGTGGAAGTGATGATATTTTTGTCTTTCCACTCTGCAGAATCAGGATGAATCCCAGCAGCAGGTTCGGGAGTTTGAGGAATACATAAAGCAGGTGGAGGAGGATGGAGATATCGAGATCCAGGATATTCGTATAAAATACGAGCAAAATCTTAGAGAAGAAAAGTTGGCCAATGCTAAGCTCAAAGTCGAGTCAGATACCACAAAGAAGCTGGTGAGATGCCATTAGCCTATTCATTAGCATTAACTTCTCTTTGACTGTGTGCAATGAAAGGCAGTGAGCTGACACTCATGTAGGTTGTGTTGTATGGTGCAGTTTCAAAACCTGCAGAAGGAAATCGAAAGCAAGAACTTGGAGATTGAGAAGCTGAAGCAGGAAGTGCAGAAACTGCAGTCAGTTATCAAAGCACAGGAAAATGACATCATGGGTCTAAAGAACGAAATACAGCAGAGACAAGGAGTCATACAGGACAAGGTGGGCACACATGGACCCTGCTTATAATCACATGAGGAATGCCAGGTTTAACGTTCTGTGTGAGTTTAATGTGAGCCACTAGACCTCACGTTAGCTGTTCAATATCTTGCTTCATACAGAATATCCAATCACCAGAAAGAGTCATGTATTTCATAAACAAAAACACCCCAAAATACATTCTAAATAAATAACAACTAAAAATGATCAATGATATTAGAACAATAAATCTATTGGAAATGCATTTTTGTAGATAACCAAATAATCGGTACTTCTTTGTAGATATTCTAATTAATGATCTGGTCCTATAGTACATCAGTTTTGGTTGCAAGTCTTTAACATTCTTTTCTATAGTTTTTACACTGAGAGAGAGAAACATTTTCTGTTTACAGGAAAAGAGAATCGGTGAGCTACAAAAGAAGAATGAGACGCTTAAACATATAGTAGAAGTGATGGAGTTTAAGGACGAATATATACAGGACCAGATTGAACCAAAGGACAATGAAATCAAAGAGCTGAAAGAACAGATGCAAGAAGTGAGACAGTTTAATAGTTTACTCTGCAGTACATTCATTGGTAACATGAACTAACATTACTGCATAATATAATGTGTGAGTCAGATGGAGGGAGAGTTGGAGGAGTTCCATGAGAAGAACAAACACCTGGAGCTGAAAATCGATGAACTGAACCTAAAGCTGAAAAACAAAGACAAAGAAATGCATAAAGAGATGTTAAAGGTTTGTATGTGCTGTACTGCAAACAACAAGCCTACACCAATGTAGACAAAGTACAGTGTGAAGCTATTAAAGTCACTGTCTGTTGCTATGCAAATGGGCATGTAACTAAATACTTGCACAAACCTACACTATCTTCCATAGATTTATGCTAATTTATGCTAAAGTAAAAGATATTTAATTTATTAAATAATTTGTGTAATAGATTTATAATAAATACAAAATGAGCCCCATTCACTCTACTGTATGATCTCTCCATGGTCTTTTTCAGGTCCAGAGTATAGGAGCTCTGGTAAACAGGTTTAAAGCTGACCTTCACAGATGCGTGGACTACATCCAGGAACCCAAAAAATTAAAGGAAAACATAAGAGAGCTCTATAAATGTTACGTCCAGGAGCCACATGCGGTAGGATACAAAACGCAGGTGATTAGCACATTCTGACTGGCTTGAGTTCATGTGATGTTGTGTTCGTGTGATGTTGACTGTAGGTAGAGACAATGGGAGCGGACGCAGACATACAGAGGGAAAGCAGCACACAGAGGGAACACTTTGAGAAGATCATCTCTTCACTGAAGCAGCAGCTCATCAGAGACACAAATGTGCATCAGTCCAACAATGTAAAACTCATGAAGGTGAGATAAAGACATTCATCAGGCAATCCTTACTCTGCAGTGGTTTATATGTAGCATTAGTAAAATCAGTATAAATCAGGAAAACTACTTGACAAACAGGATATATATATAGGATATATATAGCAAACTTTATTGGATGCAGATTCTGTATGTGATCTAATACAAAATCAGGATTTATATCAGGCTTTAAATCACTTTAAAATAATAACAGTATTTCTGAAGCAAGGTTTGTGTGTGATTATAGGAGAATGTAACTCTCATCAAGGAGATCAATGACTTGCGGCAGGATCTTCGCTCAGTCCGTATGCAGCTCCACAATTACGAGAGTCAAAGCACTTTCAACAAGAGCAAGATCTCTTCTAACACCAGAGGTGACCTTATTTTATCCGTATTATCCATATTGTGTGTTTAGTTTCCTTGCCTGATCATTGATAATCTTCTACACAAGAGGAACAAACCTCTTACATGCTCATATCATAAATGCAAAAGGGGGCAGTTGTGGTCTACTGTTGTGGCTTGTAATCAGTAGGTTGCTGGTTCGATTGCAGCACTGGCAGGTAACAACTGAAGTGCCCTTGAACAAGGCACCTAACCCCTGATTGCTCCCCGGGTGCTGCAGGAATAGCTGCCCACTGCTCCGGGAGTGTGTGTTTTCACGACTCGCAGTGTGTGTGTATCCTCACGAAGGATGGGTTAAATGCAGAGGTCAAATTTTGGTTGTGGGTAACCATAACTGACAATACATGTCATACAATCAACATACATACACTTTCACTTTCATCATAATTTCAGCAGCAGCTTCAGTAAAAAGCAGTGGCTTGACGACACGCCTGAATTTTGAAGAAGAAGCTGAGAAGATCATCCAGCTTCAGCGACTGGAGATCCAGAGGCTCAAGCAGGAGATTGATGGCCAGATACCCTCACCCAGCACCAAACTACCACCTCTCACCCACTGAATGAGAACTTACTGTTCTCTGTGCCTCATTAACATCAAATACTGTAAAAGTTATTTTAATTAAGATCACACTGACAATCAGGAATTTCATATCTTATCTAACCCTGGAAATAAAAGCAAAAATTTGGTTTTTGAAAAAGCTGTTATGATGTAAAACTTTAAATGTAAAAATGTAAACATGTTTAATGTTTTTTAATGTTTTAATGCACTTTTTATAGGTCAAATTTTTCGTATGCAAATTTTTTGACATGAACCATGTTAGCTGTGTTTTTGGTCATATTAATGTTGGGATAACATGGAACATATGCTGATGTTTATGCCAGCTCAAGCATTTGCTTTCATTTACGCAAAGGAGAGATATGTCATGTACAATAAAAAACTGTATAAATTCGAACTGTAACAGATTAAAATCTAGAGGTTTTGGGCGAGTTTCTTAACTTTACAGTATCTCCTAAACGTGGCAAACAATCTGCAAATAAAAATGTGCTGTGAACATTAGTAGTTGTAAACACAAATTTTACTTGTGTATTTGGATGCTAAAACAAATGTAAAAGTTAATGCAACAAGTAATTAAAAAAAGAGGGCAGTGAGCAGTTAATGATATCCTTGCATCATCCTTGATTCGAGCCCTGGTTACGTATAAAGAGGGCGACAGATTTCTTGGCAGCTGATCCGCCTAGTGGGCATGTTGGGTATTGCATACGTGACACGAGAAGTAAAACGAGGAAACAAAGTATGACTTTATGTATGGAACTTCACCCATTTTTAACTTTTATTTACACCATTAAAGATTCTGTCAAAAAATATACCAAAAGAGGTAATTTGATAAAGATTTAAGGGTACAAAAACGGGTCACAGGAGAATGTGGAAGTATCCACTTAACTAATTTAAATATGATTCAAGTAATTCAGTTTAAAAAAAGCAGTTTCAATGTTATATGGAATACAGTACAAATGAATATATTTTGTGTATATATACACAGTATATCATATCCTCATGATTTAAAAATAATTGTTTTGTATTTGTCAGTGGTACAGAAGACAGCCATAATAATCTGATGTGAATAATTGGCATCAAATGTGATTTAATTTATGCCATATACCTTCCCTACATAGTGAACTAAAAATAGCTAAAACATAGTACCATTTCTTAGGATACTAGTGTATTTAAAATAGCCCAGGTAGCACTTTGAAATCTCATTCACACATACAAACATTCCAAATTGGATGTTTTGTCATATTCAGTACTAAACATGATTGTCACGCAATAACATTTCTTTAAAAATACACAAGGTACTACATTTTTCCTCGCCAATGCAACCATTCGACCTCAGCTGACTTCAAGTATATGTGCTAACAGCACTGTGGTCAAAGCCTTCTCATCTTTCAGTCTAACCAAACAAATTTCAACCAATTTTATTGTGGGGTTGCTGAGGAAGCAGACAGGCACACTGACAGAACAGGCTTGAAAGTTTTCATTCCAACAAATGTGGAATCACACCAAAACCAGCACCTTTAAACCTCTCTGAATAAACTCTCAACCAGTTATCCATAATAACAGTATTGTGAATGCAAAATTTAAATAGACAACAATAACAATAAGGCATTTCAGCTCTTTCATCTGCTCTGCTTTTACTGAACCAAAGGCACGTTCACTGTTATAAATCCCACCCTCTCCTCAATGGAGTGCGGGGCCACAGTGAGGTCAGTGAGGTCTACTGGACTCTGATGTCCTTCTTTGTCTGGGAGTTCCATGGCCGTTTGTTAAATCGTTTTGTCGTTTGGAAAATCCTACGTTGAGGATGTCCTGAATGTGCTGTACGATCAGGTTAATAGCCACTGGAAAGAAGAGGTGGAAAGTATATGGTTTATGTAAGTGCACATTTAATAAATGGTGACAAATTATATTCCTGTAAATAGAATACATTTACCAAGGTTGTCCGCTCCACGAGGGATGATGACATCTGCATACTTTTTGGTCTGTAAATAAAAACAGGAAATATATTTAGTAACAGAGTACATGACAAACATAAATATGAAATAAAACTTATGATGAAATCTGTCTTGACACTAAACCATAGATACAAACCGTTTCACTTTTTGTTTTACTATCACTCCGTAATAGTGAAACAAAAGGGCAATTTTAAGTATTTGAATGACATAAATGAAGATACTCACAGGAAGACAGAACTCCTCAAACGCTGGCTTTACAAAGGTGATGTACTGGGTCAGAACCTGCTCCAATTCTCTGCCTCTTTCACTGATGTCCCGCAAGACTGAAATCCACAAGAAACATAGTTAGTATATGGCAAGGGAACAAATGTAAAAGACAGTCAACCACACTTGTTCTGAACATTTGAAAATTTATAAGAATTAGCTCCACCTATATCAATGAAAAGCATCACATTATGTATCTACCTCTTCGTGAGAGCCTTGTGTCTGGGTCGGTGTCCACAAACAGCTTCATTTGAAATAGGTCTCGGATCTCTTGTGAGTAGAACATGAGAATCCCCTCAAACAGAACCACATCTGCTGGGTACACGGTAACAAACTCGTCCTTCCTGTAAAAAGATTACAGGAAAATACTTTAAAGAGTGATGCATTCCTCATTTGTGCTTTATCAGAACACTCCAAATATGTCTAAATGTTTCATTCACTTGTTATTTAGCTTTGCAACACTTAAAAGGACAGAGAGCTGCTGACCTGGAATGGGTTACAAAGTCATAAACAGGGATGTGCACTGTCTTGCCATGAATGATGTCACACAGAGTCTTCTTGATGAGTTCATTGTCAAAAGCATCTGTACATGATGAAAACATTTTACTGAGAATCATAGGTCATTTATTTAAGCCTTAACAGCATTATATCGTGCATTGGGTTTGACTGAGCACTGGTTCAGAAATGATAACAATCTTTACAGTATAAAAGAACCAATTGATTTTGACCATGCAGAACACACAGAAGTGTGATGTAATACCTGGGTGATCAAAGTTAAACTGGCCCTTGACTGCTTTGGCCTTCTGTTCAGGTGTGAGCTCCTTGTAAAAGCTGTCTTGGCTGAGGATGACCACCTGGCGCTGATGATGGTCAATTTTATTCTGGCCCAACAGCTCCATGATCTTCTCACATACTGAAGACTGAAAAT